>JXCR01112436.1:0-19009 GCA_002079205.1 Phalaenopsis hybrid cultivar | reverse complement strand
ATTCTGAGGTTATCGTTTGTCACGACCTAAACCCTCACATCTTCCAGGCTATTTGTGTGATCGTCTCACATGAATGTAAGCCCTAACAAATAAAATTGGCAGGATGAAACACTTAAAATTTTCTCCTCAAAACTGAAGCCAAACAATCGGATAGACTGGGAAGGCACCGAGGTTCTCCTCCGGATCTATGTCATCCCCTAGTTCTTCCTCCTTTGGATTCCAAAATTCCCCTTTCACACATCTTTGCCCAATTTAATTGAAAAGTCATTTCCTTTGAATTCCTTGAAGATATTATTTCTTGATTTTTATCGAGAGTTTTCTTCGATGACTTCGGTCATTTAAGATGTAATTAAATATAGGGGCTTGCCCTTATAGGAAGCTTTTCTCAAACCCAGCTTAAAATAAACCCTATTTAATTTTTCGTATTAAATAGAGGAATTTTCCGGCAATTAAAACAGTTTCACAGATCAAACGGATATCATATCTTTCTTAGTTTATTTGATCAAGCCTCACCCTCAAGTCTTATGTTTATCCTTCGGGATAGATACAGGATTTGAGGTAAAACGCTCTTTCATTTAAACTGTGAATAATATGGGGTTAGTTTGATTTCATATATTTTTTTCTAAACGTTAAAATGTCATTTCTAAGCGGGCGACGAGATTTCGATTCCAGTTACCGACAGCTTCTTACGGGCAACTCCTCAACCTAAAATAGTGTCAACAATGATATTTCATATCAATGATAATCCACATTAATAAACATATTAATTCTTTTGACATTATTTGCAGACATATTACAAAAGAAAGTTGCACAAGAATAGTCATGTGACTCCATAATCCATTAAGGAAATTAGCTTTTGTATTTCATATCAATTAATGCATGAATCACCACCCAATCTTAAAAAAATATATATAAGGAGTAATATCATAGTATCACTCAACTGATTTAATCATGCAAAGAACATTTCCATGTGCACATCATCATGCTCATTGTCTAATATAATTCTCAAATATTAGAATACACATTGGCAAAACACATGAACTATTCATAATTACTTGTACAATATTTTTCAATACTTATTCACATCAATATTTAAGCCAACACATGTTGTATTCTTGCATGGTAAAGACACTTATATTGACTTATTCATCATACACTATATCATATTTATAACAGTTATCAATGGTCATATCTTAATATTAGTATATCTTGTAATTTTAATATCAATAATGTGAACACACACACACACATGTACACTGGAATGTGGTCGTGATACAACCATTCAATTGAAGCAACACCTCTTTGACCGAGTTGAATTCCTAATACTTAGAAATGGGTCTTTGTAGTTGGTCAATTGTAAATGCAAATCATAAATCATCATTTTATTACAGTAGGATCTTCACTCTAAGGATCTAGAGATCCTTTTGGATGGAAAGGATCTTGAAATTGGCCATAGAATCCCCTAGATCTAGAGATTTTCTTTGAATTGGTCATTTTCATCATTCCATTGGGGACAATGAAAGGATGTCATCCATTCCTATATATTCTGAGTGAAAGACCATGATTAAATCATACAGAGTGACCACGAATCGTCTCTCACAATAAATCAAGATACTGACGCTGCATCACAATGATCGAAGCACCAATGCTTTGCAACAAATGAAAAAAGTGCTCTGGTGGCACATTAACTTAGTAATTCATGTAGGACTAAGAAAAACAATATTTAAATACTTAATAAAAAACAGAAAATTAATAAGAACTTCAAAAATACATAACTAAACAAAGAAAAAAATAAAACAAAAAATTCTTTAAATAAAATCCTATTAAAATGATCATTAATAAATCCTAAATTTAACTGAAACAATTAAATCTTCATTAAATTATTAAAAATTAAAATCAAAGTGAAATTCAATAATAGTTTGACCACTGATGATTTTTGACCTCAATGTGCTCCCCTAATTTTTCTAAGGATAGAAAACAACATTTTAATAAGTAACTGTAATTTCTTATTAAATTTACAATCAAATTATAAAATAAATAAAATAAAATTTAGAAAAATATAAAACCCGTTAGAATTTTCAAGAAAAANACTGTTCACGAGCCGATTTCGAACACGAGCCGATTTCGAACACGAGCTATTTCGAACGAGCCGAACACGAGCATAGTCTGAGCTCGCTCAAGCTTTACAGCCCTACTTGCGACATGATATTGTGTGACATACTAACAATCTAATAAAATGAAAACTCAAATATTAAAATCTCTTTAATTTCAAAGTTGGTAAATCTAAACAATATGATAGTTGAAGTATCATTGAGCTTCTCTGTATCTCGGCACTTACTACTTTTTTTCTTTTAGATTCCTGAAAGAACTGTTCCACTTTCATCTATCTCATTTGAATTTCCAAATAAATTATCATGAAAATATAAAATTTTAAATTCTGGAATATATAACCAAGCCTTAATCAAAATTTTCTAAATAAACTTTTTTTTCTTAGGATGTAATTAAATATAGGGATTTATCCTTCCAAATTCTATCTAAGCTTTGGGTTTGGTAGAGGAAAGATTTGTTAGTTTAAATGTAGATCCGTCAAATGTAAAAAATTCTCTTATTTGAATGATCAAATCCATCGTAAAATGTTATTTGTATTTTCTAGATAGTATATTATTTTATATGTTATGTTTGATTATATAATTATTTAAATATTTTATATCCATGTAGTGTAGCACAAAATAAACCAATAGATTTCCCGTGCATTTTGCAAAAGAAAGTTTCTATTACTTTTAATAATAATTAAGAAAATAGTAATAGTAAAATTTCTTAATTAATATATGTTGATGATTTATTGATCATTGGTAAAGCTAAAATAAAAACTATTACCACTCTTTATTATAACTTAAATATATTTTTCAAAGCTTCCAATTTAGGGAGCAATATCTTCAAATCAGCTATCTATTTTTCTAAATCTGTTGAGTTAACCTTTTAGTGACTGATTTGTGATATATGTGATTTTTCTTTCAAGCATCTTTCATGGAACTATTTAGGAGTGATTATTTAATATTCTAATCCTATGGTAGCTTACTGTCATAAGCTTTTAAAGAGAATTAAGTATTGGCTTTATGGTTGGGAAGCTAAGCAGCTTTCTTTTGTGGAAAATTATAATTTCTAACAACTTTGTTGGGAGGTACTTCCACTATTGGTTTAGGTCTATTGTTGTTCCAAAAGGGATTAGGAAAGAGAATATTTGTCTTTGTAATAATTTTCTTTATTATGATGGCAATTCTAATATGCTTCATTCATTGATTGGATTACTTCTTGTAAACCTATGAATGTTGGTGGTCCAGGTATTCCAAATTTGGATATGATCAATCTTATGTGCACATCTAAGATAATTTAGAGGCATTACAATTCTTCCTCTTCTTGCTTCATGGTGTACTAATCATTACAGATCTATATGGCATAAAAGTAGAAGTATGGTTTCTCCTTTTAAGAAAAATCAATGTCAATTTACTGTGAGAACTAGAAGAAGTATCACCTTTGGGAATATTGTTAATAGTAATCTTGAGTTCATCTTCGATCCCCGGATTGAAGGTTGGTCTTTATTTGAAAATTTTTTTATAGGATTTTTAAACGAATGAATTTTAAGCCACTTATTAGAGCCCTCAGTACTAGAAGTATCCCTCTATATTACTTAAAATGTCATTATGAATGTCCCTTTTATTGATGGTACTGTCTCTTTTATCTAAAAAGTTCCTTTTAAGTTTCCTCATAAGCCTATTTACTTCTTTGATTATGAGGATTTTACTTCCATAGTTCGAGTAAATACATTTGGTTCAAAGTGCATTCTTAAAAATTTGCTTCCTTTGCTTGGAAAATTATGGTGTAAGGTCTCAAAACTAAGAATATTCTTATTTCAAAAGGCATTTTAGTTAATAAAAGTTTATTTTTTTTCTGATGTTGATTATGAAAATCACAAGAATTTGTTTTTTTAACTATTTTTATGCTTATTCTAAAGAAATGCATCCCTATTTGTAGCTTCTTTCGTACGAATAATATTTTTCTTCAAGTTACTACATATGTTGATTCCCTTGCATCCAATATTATCAAGAAAATTTAATATTTGTTCACATTAATGCTTATTTCATTTGGAAAGGAAAGAATTTAAGGATATTCAACAATTCCACTTCTTCCTCAAACTCATTATTCAAATATTCGTAAGACTATTTTCGAAAAGCAANTTGATGAGTGGTCTATTAAAATTTTGATGATGAACCTAAACGAACCAACAATGAAATTTAGATGATATTTTTTACTAACAAGTATGTCGTGGTTCTAATGTTAGTTACCCTTGTGTTATCTTTATCGTTTTGTTTTATTTTTTTTTATGTTCAATAAGTCTGCCCAAGTTTAAAATTATTGCTTCGTTGTGTTTTCTTTGAAAAATCCATGTCAATTTACTGTGAGAACTAGAAGAAGTATCACCTTTCGGAATATTGTTAATAGTAATCTTGAGTTCATCTTCGATCCCCAGATTGAAGGTTGGTCTTTATTTGAAAAAAATTTTTATAGGATTTTTAAACGAATGAATTTTAAGCCACTTATTAGAACCCTCGGTACTAAAAGTATCCCTCTATATTACTTAAATGACATTATGAATGTCCCTTTTATTGATGGCACTGTCTCTTTTATCTAAAAAGTTTCTTTTAAGTATCCTCATAAGCCTATTAACTTCTTTGATTATGAGGATTTTACTTCCATAAGTTCAAGTAAATACATTTAGTTCAAAGTGCATTCTTATAAATTTGCTTCCTTTGCTTGGAAAATTCTGGTGTAAGGTCTCAAAACTAAGAATATTTTAATTTCAAAAGGCATTTTAGTTAATAAAAGTTTAATTTTTTTTCTGACGTTGATTATGAAAATCACAAGAATTTGTTTTTTTTACTATTTTTGTGCTTATTCTAAAGAAATGCATCCCTATTTGTAGCTTCTTTCGTACGAATAATATTTTTCTTCAAGTTACTACATATGTTGATTCCCTTGCATCCAATATTATCAAAAAATTTTAATGTTTGTTCACATTAATGCTTATTTCATTTGGAAAGAAAGGAATTTAAGGATATTCAACAATTTCACTTCTTCCTCAAACTCATTATTCAAATATTCGTAAGACTATTTTTCGCAAAGCAGGAGATGAAAGTCTAAACAGGATATTCCAACTATTATTAAAGATCATTGTACTCTATCAAGTGCTATTAATAGCTTTTTTTTGGAAATATTAAAGAGGTTGTTCTACTTAATGTCTCTAGTGCAATCTTTTGAATTGATCTTTATGTGTTCCTTGAGGGATTCTTAGTGAACAATTTTAAGTTTTGAAGCGCTCATTCTTCTTGATGTTACTTAACTGGTATTCTTTTTTGTGACTGGTATTTGATATCCTTATTAGCGCTTGTTTTTCTTACAATGAGGGATGATAAAGACATTTATNCTTTTTTTTGGAAATATTAAAGAGGTTGTTCTACTTAATGTCTCTAGTGCAATCTTTTGAATTGATCTTTATTTGTTCCTTGAGGGATTCTTAGTGAACAATTTTAAGTTTTGATGTGCTCATTCTTCTTGATGTTACTTAACTGATATTCTTTTTTGTGACTGGTATTTGATATCCTTATTAGAGCTTGTTTTTCTTAGTATGAGGGATGATAAAGACATTTTTCATATACATATATATATGTATATATTACTACTTCAATAGCTTTCTCTTGATCTGTCTAGAGAATTGCTCTTTATTTAATGGATATTTAAAAGATCTTTGGTTATATAAGATGCATAAATTATGAACTCAACCGGTTTCCTTTTGCATCTGTCTCGGGCAACTGGTTTTGGAAGTCTTGGATGGATTTTTTTTTAAAATTTTGCTTGAAGGTTCAGTGAAGACTTGATTATGAAGAATTTTGTGGCTTTGAGCTTTTTTTTTTCCTTGCTCTGTCTTGAGAATTATGCTTGATTGCTTTTGAACTATGATGNCTAAATCACTTATATAATATAAAGGTATATTTGTAAATGGTTATTTTGCACTTTTAACCTTTTATTTCAAAATTACAATTTAAAATTTTGATGATGTGGTCTATTAAAATTTTGATGATGAACCTAAACAAACCATCAATGAAATTTAGCTGATATTTTTTTACTAACAAGTCTGTCGTGGTTCTAATGTTAGTTACCCTTGTGTTATCTTTATCATTTTTTTTTATTTTTTTATGCTCAATAAGTCTGCCCAAGTTTAAAATTATTGCTTCGTTGTATTTTCTTTGCATTGATTTTTTGCAAGCTCATTAAGAACTAAATCTTTTACCCAAATCAAACAATTTCAACATAACTTTTGAAAATTAAATGAAATTCATAATCAAAACTAAAAATAAAGATATCATTGCATTAATACCTTAGAAACATCTTGTGATTAATAAAAGTTGATATTAAATAAAAATGAGTAGAAACCTCTTTGCAACTAAGGAATAGCCAAGAAAAGATCATTTCAGGCAAATGTATTGCATATAGATTATATTCCTTGTCTTCAAGCCCTCACTCATTATACAAAAGGGGTGATTTGTTCTTTGAGAACCACCACCTTAAAGAGTGAGTCTTACTATGCATATCTATTGGTCTTATGAACAAATCTTCTGAACATCAAGTACATGCATACCCATACAAAGCATGCTTTATTCACTCAACACTAAGTTCCCAAAAAAGTAATAAACAACTTGACTATAGTCAGCTGCAAAAATTTAAAATTTAAATTACAAAAAGATGTTTGTATTTTTCTCGGGACATTTTGCATATCATTCAGACTTAGACATTTTGATTTTTATAATCAAGTTATAATACCTATTTTTTTCTTTAAAAAAAACAACATATCCTATTTTGTATTCATTGAGACCAGACATGTATGGTTTTCCTATGATTATGATTGTAAGTCCATTCATAGTTTTTTGTTTGCTATGTATTTTCTTCTTTTAGACTAGCTTTAGAGGTTTTGGTTTTTTCTCATAAACCTCATTTAAAGCTTAGAATTCTGAGATTATTTGTCTAGTTACGACATAAATGATCACCTTCTAGGCTTTTTTTATGATCATATATCATGTGATATAAGTCCTAAATTTTTAATAAAATGTCAATTAAATCATCAAATAAATCTTTTTCTAAATTGATAAAGTCGAATAATATGATAGTTAAGATGTTACTGAGTTGTCTCAGTATCTTCGACATCTCCTACTCTTCCTCCTTTGGGTTCCATAAATAACTGTTTTGCTTTTTAAGCTTTCCAATTCGATACACCAGTAATCAATCTTGAAAACTTAACTTCGAAATTTTTTGAAGATAGAACCACAACTTTAATCGTTAGTTTTCTTAAGCAATTTTATTTCTTAAGATATAATTAACTATAAGGACTTTCATTTATAGGAAGTTAGCAATCCAAATTAATCTGAACTATATCTAGTCTTCTAATTGGGGAGGAAAAAGATCTGTTGGTATAACGTAGACCAAGAAACTATTTAGGGTATTTTCATTTAAGTAAGTGAACCCATCATTGGGTAATATTTTCATATCTTGAGATAGTATATTAGTTTTTGTGTCATTTTGATCATTTAAATAATTAAAAATTTAAGACATTTTAGGTCTTTATTTCAAAACCACAAAAATAAAACCAACATCTAATTTTTGTAACAAATAAACATCCATCATATCTTGTATTTCATAAGACCAATCTTGCATGATCTTGCTACAATTAGGAGGCTTTTGATGGTAAACTTATCTAGGTAGGGTTGTAAGTTCAGTCATGTCAAGCTTGCTTAATGCATTGTATGGTTGTGTTATAAGTCTGTTTACTGTGTTTTCTTATTAGATGAGGTTTCAAGGTTCTATTTATTTAATAAACTTCATCTTTAGTCTTAGAATTTTGAGGTTTTTTGTCAGTTATGATATAAATCCTCACTTCCCAAACCTTCTTACGACATGATATTGTGGGATATACTAACAATCTAATGAAATGAAAACTCAAATATTAAAATATCTTCAATTTCAAAGTTGGTAAATCTAAATAATATGATAGTAGAAGTATCACTGAGCTTCTTTGTATCTCGACACTTAATACTTTTTTTCTATTAGATTCCAGAAAGAATTGTTCTGCTTTCATTTATCTCATTTGAATTTCCAAATAAATTATCATGAAAATGTAAAATTTTAAATTCTGGAATATATAACCACAGCCTTAATAAAAAATTTTCTAAATAAACTTTTTTTCTTAAGATGTAATTATAGGGATTTATCCTTCCAAATTCTATCTAAGCTTTGGGTTTAGTAGAGGAAAGTTTTGTTAATTTAAATGCAGATCCGTGAAATATAAAAAATTCTCTTATTTGAATGATCAAATCCATCGTAAAATGTTATTTCTATCTTCCTAGATAGTATATTATTTTATATGTTATGCTTTATTATATAATTAATTAAATATTTTATATCTATGTAGTGTAGCACAAAATAAACCAATAGATTTCCCGTGCATTTTGCAAAAGAAATTTTCTATTACTTTTAATACTAATTAAAAAAAAATAGTAATAGTAAAATTTCTCAATTAATATATGCTGGTGATTTATTGATCATTGGTAAAGCTAAAATAAAAACCATTACAATCTTTATTATAACTTAAATATATTTTTCAAAGCTTCCAATTTAGGGGCCAATATCTTCAAATCAGCTGTCTATTTTTCTAAATCTGTTGAGTTAAGCTTTTAGTGACAAATTTGTGATATTTGTGATTTTTCATTCAAGCATCTTCCATGGAACTATTTAGGAGTGATTATTTAATATTATAATCCTATGGTGCCTTACTGTCATAAGCTTTTAAAGAGAATTAAGTATTGGCTTTATGGTTGGGAAGCTAAACAGCTTTCTTTTGTGGAAAATTATAATTTCTAACAACTTTTGTTGGGAGGTACTTCCACTATTGGCTTAGGTCTATTGTTGTTTCAGAAGGGATTAGGAAAGAGAATATTTGTCTTTGTAATAATTTTCTTTATTATGGTGGCAATTCTAATAAGCTTCATTCATTGCTTGGATTACTTCCGATAAACCTAAGAATGTTGGTGGTCTAGGTATTCCAAATTTGGATATGATCAATCTTATGTGCACATCTAAGATAATTTAGAGGCATTACAATTCTTCCTCTTCTTGCTTCATGGTGTACTGATCATTATGGATCTATATGGCATAAAAGTAGAAGTATTGTTTCTCCTTTTAAGAAAAATCTATGTCAATTTACTGTGAGAACTAGAAGAAGTTTCAGCTTTTGGAATATTGTTAATAGTAATCTTGAGTTCATCTTCGATCCCCGGATTGAAGGTTGGTCTTTATTTAAAAAAAAAAATTTATAGGATTTTTAAACGAATGAATTTTAAGCCACTTATTAGAACCCTCGGTACAAAAAGTATCCCTCTATATTACTTAAATGTCATTATGAATGTCCCTTTTATTGATGGCACTGTCTCTTTTATCTAAAAAGTTTCTCTGAAGTATTCTCATAAGCCTATTTACTTCTTTGATTCTGAGGATTTTACTTCCATAAGTTCGAGTACATACATTTGGTTCGAAGTGCATTCTTAAAAATTTGCTTCCTTTGCTTGGAAAAATTCTGGTGTAAGGTCTCAAGACTAAGAATATTCTTATTTCAAAAAACATTTTAGTTAATAAAAGTTTATTTTTTTTCTGATGTTGATTATGAAAATCACAAGACTTTGTTTTTCTTACTATTTTTATGCTTATTCTAAAGAAATGCATCCCTATGGGTAGCCTTTTTCGTATGAATAATATTTTTCTTCAAGTTACTACATATGTTGATTCCCTTGCATCCAATAATATCAAAAAAATTTTAATGTTTGTCACATTAATGCTTATTTCATTTGGAAAGAAAGGAATTTAAGGACATTCAACAATTCCACTTCTTCCTCAAACTCATTATTCAAATATTCGTAAGACTATTTTTTGAAAAGCAGGAGATGAAAGTCTAAACAGGATATTCCAACTATTATTAAGGATCTTTGTAATCTATCAAGTGTTAATAGCTTTTTTTTTGAAATATCAAAGAGGTTGTTCTACTTAATGTCTCTAGTGCAATCTTTTAAATTGATCTTTATTTGTTCCTTGAGGGATTCTTAGTGAACAATTTTAAGTTTTAATGCGCTCATTCTTCTTGATGTTACTTAACTAATATTCTTTTTTGTGACTGGTATTTGACATCTTTATTAGAGCTTGTTTTTCTTACTAAGGGATGATAAAGACTTTTTTTTTTTCTTGCTCTGTCTTGAGAGTTATGCTTGATTGCTTTTGAACTATGATATCCTTCTTTCATTTCAATATTACTCAAGTGGATTTCTTTCTCCAGCTGCAATCTATTTTCTCTCCTGCTTCATCTTCTAAATATTGCTGAAAGGGGTTTGGATTAGTTGGATTTCTGGCTATTTGGACTTTTCTCTTTTAGATCATCGCACCAGGTTATTGGAATCCTGGATTGATTGAGTTTTTGGATATGTGAAGGAATGGTTTATTGTTGAGCTCTTCAATTATGAGTTTTGTCTTTGATTCTCTAATCAAAATTTAGGCCAACTATTCTCTTTATGATGGTTTTTTATGTCGATGTTATCATTTGTTACTTCTTGTTTCAACTAGTTTATNAACACGAACTCATTGACGAACCGAACACGAACTGTTCGCGAACAACGAGCTTTTTTGACAGCCCTATATGTGGCTGATTGAAGACAATTTGGATATTATGCCTAAAGAGATTGTTGTGGAAGATTTCTTGGGATCTTTCTTGTCATTTTTTGAGTCAGGTTTCTCTTATTCTACACTGTCATTTGGCCATATGGATTGATTTCGCATATTTGTCCAAGATAGTCGATGATTTTATTCTTTAATTTTTTGTGACTTTCTCTATTTTTATTTTGATTTAGTCATTCAATTTTACAATGATTGGCTTCATTCAGTTGTATCATTTTGGCATATCTTCTTGCTCTATATTAGAAGTGATGTAGAAAGTTGAGTTCCTTGGCATTCCATATTATCATATTTTAGTTTTATTTATAGAAGAAACATTTCAGTCGGCTGCGAAAAATTATTGCATACAGACTCTCCGATTCCGACCGTAGATCACGTTGATCCACGGTCAGGATATAATTCGGTGGGCCCTACTTAAATTTTTTTAAAAAAAAAAAACTGAAATACATCATGATCAGGATCGGACACCGCATGCATATCTGTATACGATGTTCGTATGCAATAATTTTTCGTCGACTGCAGGCAAGTTGCTTTTGGCCCTATTATATTGATTTACTGTCTAAAATTGAAATTAGCATCTTCTGATGCTCAGACCTAATCAAATTAATTCAAATATTATAATTATGGCCCGCAATCAAAGTAAAAGTCCAAGGTGATCAATTAATGGCTTTTTTTACATATTTTTTTTATTTTTAATATCTTAAAATACATTAACATTTTTAAAAAAATATTTAAAATAAGTTTTTTATATTTTATGTATTCTTAAAAATAATTATAATTCAATTAAATCGTTAAATATGTTTTATTTTAAATCAAAAATTCAAAATATAAATAAAATAAAATAAATAGAATAAAATAAAAAAAATAAAAAATAAAAAAACAAATGATCCCGAGCAGCCTTTTAAGATTTCATGACATAATATGACATTGGTACACATTATGTTTCGATGAGGATAGAATAACTTTTATTGAATAATTGTAATTTAAAAATAATTTAATGAATAAAACATTATATTAAAAATCTAATAATCCATGAAATATTCACTTGAATTTAATTTGTCTTGAATATTTTAGAGTTTATTTAGAATATTTTCTCAAGCATCCCAATAAAATTTCTTAATATTTGGCTATCATAATAATTTGTTATCAATTTAAAATTGAAAACATTTATTAAAAATATAAATAATTATAAAAAATATATATAATTCAAAAATACATAAATTTTCATAGATATATGTTTAATGACATTAATAACCTCCAAAAGTAATTTCATAGGATTTTGAGAACATTTAAACTAAAATATACAAATTGTTTGAAAATTTCAAAATTAACTAATTTGTAATTATAAAATTTCATAAAATATTTAAAAATCTTTGAATTTCACAATTAATTTTTATAATGTCCATAATCTTAGATGGATAAGATTTATACATACTAGTTCAATTATAAGTTTAAATTAGTCAACTTGGTACAATCTTGAACCTTGGATTAGTTAGACCCACACCCAAGCTTAATCTTAGCCTTAAATGATCTTATATTGTCTTTATATATCTAATAAAGTCCAAGGACAATCAAACAAGACACTTAGTTATGTTAATGTCCGCTAAGTAGGCTTCAGTCAAACTAGATCTAATTTGATCCAACCCAGCTCGAACTTAAATATATTCTAATTTATGGGCCCAATGACCTAAGAGCACATATGGTTAGTTATATTAGGTTTTAATAAAATCTTACGGTTTTCTTAGTTACCTTTGGGTCAGTACAAACAAAAATTAAACGATTTTAAGCATAAACTTGGTCTAACTCTTTAATTTCCACATAATAACTCGATGTGATTTACATATTCATCTCATTATTTCAACTAAATTATGTATTAGCAAATATTTGCAAGCAATAAATGGCTTATTTTATAGATGATGTCAATGGTGATCTTTTTACACCTACAAAAGCCACTTCTTCCATAAAAAAGAAAAGGTAGAGAGATTAAATTTACTACTATTGTGAATACTAAATCAATACTATGGAGTAAACTTCTTTTAGGTGGATAAAAGATGAAGTATCAAAAAGAAGCAAGCCAAATATAAAACAAAAAAACCAAAGATCAGAGCTCAAACTAGGACATAGAGTTTAGTATTTAAAGTTGCCAGTTCCATGTTTTTTAAGTCTATGTCTAAGATATAATATGGATGTAGTTTTCTATTTTTTAAAACTTTTGCATTTAAAAAAAAAATTAAATTTCAAATTTTAAATTTTGAATATTTGAAATTCAAAATTTTTATTTTGAAATTAGTTTCTTAGAAATTGAAAGAATGTTATGTTATTATAATAAAAAGTGTATTATTTAAGCGAAAACTCATTAAATTATTATTTTTTTTTGCAAGCCATCAAAACTGCATTAATGTGGAGGGATAGCTACATACTAGGTACGTTATGGGTCCGTTTGGGGCAGCTTGTGCGTTTTNGGGTCCGTTTGGGACAACTTGTGCGTTTCAGGATAAGTTGCTTATCTTGAAATGAGGCCCGCGGGCCGGCCGCAGGGGTCGCCCCGCGGCCTGCGTTTAGTGTAAAAACCCAAACGCAGTTTCAGATAAGCTGGCGAAAAACGCGAACCAAACGGCACGGCGGCGTTTTGAAAACACCGCCCGCACTTATAAGCTGCCCCAAACGGACTCTAATCTATTTGCACAATTGGTAATTAATCTGCATACTAAACCATCCAAACTTCTGCACAATTATTACAACAAACGCTTATGTGCTACTTATGTGCTGAGCTCATTACCATTAACAAAGTGGGTCTAATTGCTTCATTCACATTGCGACAAACGCTCAGATGACAGGAATTGTGAATTTATATTCAGAACCTTCGTATTGTTGATTGTCTTTCCTTTCTAAATTGACTTGTTAATAATTGCAATATTTACATAATGACTTTGCAAATGGCAATCAAACGTTGGGAATGATTTGCATCAAGACAAAATAGGCAAAAAGGTGAAGGAACTTTTTGTTGTGGAAAATTTTAATTCCAATGTAGCGTACATAAGGACAAATGTTGTTTTCTTCCTAAGTCCTAGTAAATGCACAGGCGAGGTTAAGAGTTTTGCAAGCATTTTTTAGAAATTGCTTTTAACAATTTAACAAATAATTAAATAACACAATGTCAGAGGAGTTAGAGCCGAGAGAAGGAGGATGAAAAAGAGCGCTCGAGAAAGTCCCTATCGAGAATCGGGGAGAGGCCCTTTTATTCGCCTCTTAGCCCTCCGGGGCGTATTTGTAGAGTTATAGCAAGGATGGAAGGGTTAGGGAAACTGTCTTTAATACAAATTAATCGTGATAATTTACTACCAAATTTGTGTTATAATTTGAATGCAAATATGACGGTAACCGACTGATTGACGCTCTTGAGTTTGGTATGAAGGCCGAGGCAATAGGCTGAGTGGCAATCGGGTCTGCCAAAATAAAAAACCGATCGGACGTCCCTCGTGAGAAGTCTGAGACGGTCATGGACTATAAGCGTGGTCTACTAATTGAGTCCATCGTCATAGTGTGTCGGTGACTCCGAACGAGCTATCGGTCGTTGGATGATCGCTTGGGATCATATTCTTGTAGCATGATGCCTCGATTGTCCGGCCATCACCTTGAGCCGCTTGATTGCTTTGAGATTTGTGTTGATGCATTATGGTGCATACATGTTAGTTCCTTGAGTTTTTTTGCTCCTTGACAACTACGATAAGGATAGGGAAACTAGTAAACAATTATTGACATAAGAGCATGAATTGATTGACCAATTGACTTTCCTTGGACCCAAGGCGCTCTATAAATATAATTGAACTGAGCCTTGTACCATTTGTCGTTAGCTTCTCCTCTTGCAACCAAGGAGTATTATGACTAATGGTTCAAGCTGGATCGTTGTGGACCCTCAGAGGGTGGCGAAGGTCAGCTTTTCGGTCCCTCCTCCTGTAAAGAGGAAGAGAATTGTGAAGAAAGAGAAATGGTTACAGACTGAATCTATTTCGATCGACGTGGTCGGCTCGTCTGATGGCGCTTAGGTATAGTGCCAAAAAGGTTTTGTCAGAAAACTCTGGTGCTTAGGGCTAATGTAAACACAATCACTGTTGAGACCTGACTGATGTGGAGGTTGTGATCAAAGAAAAAGACTTGGATGGAGTGACAGTCGTAGGCCCGCCTCAGCCTCTACCTCCGAAAAACGGAGGCACTTTGTCGCAAGGAACGGATGACATTGCTAGGGTCTTCTCCGAGATGGGTAGATTTTTAGGTATGCGAGAATTTCCTTTTGGTAGTTATCAGTTTTTCTTTTTTACTGATCATGTAACATTGTCTTAGATGCAGATGAGTCGATTGGGTCATGAGGAAGGCCAGTCTTTAGGCTGATTACACTGTGTCCATGCTGCCTAATGCTCCAGAGCGGCATCAGTTGCCTGACTCTTTTTCTACGATAAAGCCTCAACCGGGTCGATTGACATGGTGACCGCCAACCCCTGGAGCTATGGAGCAATGGACAAGTGAGGTTGGATCATTGGCAGAGGCAATCAGTTCATCTGTGGGAATGAAGGAGGTTCGACTAAAGATCCTATGCAGAAGTTTTCCATGCTCCTGGCGACCGTGGATTTGGAAATAGTTGTCGTGCGGGAGGAGGTCACCATCTTGTGGGACAATTTGAGAGCATTTCGTATTTCTATTGATCTTGGAAAGTTTCATTGTGAAGCTGACCGGATAGGCCAAATTAGAATAGAAAAAGAGATGGTTCTCCAAAGGTTGACTCATACGGGTTAAGTCCCGTCTGAGGCCTTAGAGGACCCGTTCATAAAACATTTTGTTTGGTGTCTTTAATAATAATATTGGCAATAAAATGGTATTTAAATAAACTCAAAGTGATGTTTGGTGTGACACTTATCGTTATGTGACTCTTTATTTTCCATGCACGCCCCATAAATAGGTTAAGGGAATGCTCTTTTCCACTTTACGCATTCTATTTTACTTTTTTGTGCCTTAAGTTTTTCTTTTCTTCTTTTTGTCTTCTAGTCATCTGTTGTGTTCTGCAATGGCTCCAAAATATTTTCCAACCCTCTTTGGCTACGTCAAGGGTGTCAACCCTTCATTTTTGATGAAAAATGAGCTGAAGAAACTGGAAAGGAGGTACGTTCTTCATATCAGTGTCACTCTTCGGAAGTTGACAAGGTTGTCTTGGGTGATGGACATCTTGGACCAGGACCCGATCTTTTACCAAGTCCAGCTCAAGCACAGCCTCCGGTTACCTCCGTGAGATGAGATCTGGAGTGTATTCAATACATGCAGGATTATTCCGACGCAAGTGTTGTCGAACTCCGTTGTCGCGATAATAACTTTCATCCTCTTTTATTGGCAGGAGTGTATTTCATGGTTGATCAACCTCTTTAAGTATTTTTTTTTTTTTTACATTTAAGGTTTATAAGAAGGGATTCGCCATATTTTCGGCGGGCAAAGAAGTCCACTTACTAGGAGTAGAGAAAAAAATAAAGGACTGGAACAAGATGTTTATGGTCAGTTTCTGCTCTGCCGCCTGGGGATCCGGACCGAGGCAACAAAGTGTGTGATGCCTAAGCCAAGATCTCTCTTTGACGCCATAGATGTTGCTAGAGAGATGTTGACCAGCCGTACTTTCTTGGTCTCTCATTATACCACTGGCACGACGATTACCCATCTGCTGATGGGTAAGATGACCTTAGTTTTATCTTGAGTTATTAATAAATTTTTCTAAAGTATCACTATTATATTTATGGGGAAGGAATATAGTAATCTTTAATGAAATCAACTGATAAAAGTTAAAATAATTTATGTTACAAAATAGATGAGTTACTTGAGGACAAGTAACGTTTAAGTTTGTAGAATTGACACGCCTTAAATTTACCTACTTTTATATGTATATTTTATGCTCATTTTTAAAGATATTGTGTTTTAATGAAATGTATTTTGTGTGTTTTTTATTTAAGGAAGAAGACAACAAAGGAACTCCAAAGGATTTGCTTGGAGAGAAGTTTAAGATAAGTACTTTGTATTTTTGTTTAACTTTTGTTTTATTTGTAAACTTGGAGTTTAATATAAATCATGTTTTATTGTGTCATCCTCATGAATTTTGAGTGATTTTCCTTCTCTTTCTCCTTGAAATAAGAAGTATTCATGTGTAGGATTAGAATTGTTTAAGATTTATATTATTTCATACTTGTGATGATTCATTACTTTGCTCTTCATTTACATCTTGAATTTGGCCAATTTGAATGTTAAAATTCGTCGTGAGTCCATAAGGACCCGAGAGGGTTATGTATTCCTCGACTAGTAAGAATCACATTAATTCCGTGAGTGATAAGATAATCCATGGTTTGGTTCAATTAGAAAGGGAGATAAGTTTTGATGGGCGTAGAATTTGTGATTATAGGGTGACAGGCTAGAGCTTTACCAATTTGATCTAGAGTTGAAACCTGAGGCCTGGTTAGTCCTATAGAGAGGACATAGTGGGTAATTTGGAAATGACAGGATGTAGCCTACCCAGCATAACCATATCAATTAGGAACTTACTTTAGGTTAGTCAATATTCTTTATGCACTCGGGAGAATGTAAGGAATATGTATGGTCGTATTTGACACAAAACTACATTTTAACTTTTAAACATTTGATTCCTACACTAATTATTATCTCTTTGCAAGGGAAAATAACTTTTAGATAATTTCAAATTTTCTTTATTAAACTAGCTAAGAATCTCTGCATTTACCTTTAGCTTTGAAATATAATTTGTAGTAATTTAGCAACTTTGCTTTACACATGAACTTGCTATCATATTTCCTAAATTAGTGTCTGGAGTTTAAGTAAAGTTTACTAAGTTTATAAACAGTAGTTTCTTGGTCCATTCACCTTCCTTATGGAATCGTTAATGAGGTTTTAAAAAAAATCCTATATTACTTGAAACAATACATATACTTGTTAGTACTCATAGTGTGTAAACCATTAATTAAACATTGAATCATATAACATATTTATTATACACACTAGCCGCTAAAATATATTAGTCAAGTTTTTGGCCATCTTTTGGAAACTAAATTTCTACGTAATTGCGAGTCGGGTCACACTCCTCGAGAGTTAGAGCTAAGAAAAGGAGGACAAGAAAGAGCAATCAAGAAAGTCCCTGCCGAGAATCAGGGAGAGATTCTGATATTTGCCTCTTTGCCCTTTATTTACAGGGGCATATTTGTACAATTATAGAAAGAAGGGAACGTTTAGGGAAAATGTCTATAGTACAATTTAATCGTGATGATTTACTGCCAAATTTGTGTTATAATTTGAATTCAAATATGACGGTAACCGACCGGTCGACACACTTGAGTTCAGCCTGAAGGCTGAGATGACCGATTGAGTGGCGATTGGGCCTGTCGAAGTAAAAAGTCGGTCGATCGACGATTTTCAATTGGGCGTCCCTCGTGAGAAGACTAAGACGGTCAGGGACTACAGACGTAGTCTACCGACTGAGTCCCTCATCATGTTGTATTGGTCGAATCCGACAGATCTAACGGTCGTTGGATGATCAGTTGGGATCATATTTTTGTAGTTGATGCCTTGATTGTCCAGTCATCGTCCTAAGCTGCTAGATTGCTTTGAAATTCATGTCGCCATTTTTGGTGGATACAAGTATGATTGCTATTTATTTGCTAATCAAAAGAGTTTTATTGAGTTTATAAAAGAGTTATTTTTTTTAAATGAATGAGTTATTAAATGAATAACTAAAATAAACATATAAATGTGTAAAAGAAATCAACAACTAAACAAAAAAAGACTTCATCTTGTTTTATGCACTACAACCTAATATTTAATTTAACTTAATTAAATAGGTTTTAAATTAAGCTTTATTTGAGCTTATGCACAAGTTAAATTACCATTTAACTTATTTTATTCATAAGCATTAAATCAATCTTATTTATGAACCTTAAATGAATATGTTAATTAAGATTCTTAATAAGTTTGTTCACGAGTGTTAAATGGTATTGTTCACAAACATAAAACAAGGAGTTGTTCAAGTTTGCTCATTTAACAGTCAAGCATTTATAAAATTATTTAAATTTAAGTAATTAGTTAATCAAAAGAATATGAACGAGCTCTTATCGAGTCGAGTAACGAGTAGTTTGTCAAACGCTCAGTTCATTCG
>JXCR01112435.1:128394-149587 GCA_002079205.1 Phalaenopsis hybrid cultivar | reverse complement strand
TTTTATATATTTTATAACATTTTGATTTTAACTACTTAATATAAATTGGGTCAAGATTTTGGCCATATTTTTAAAAGTTAAACTACTGCGTAATTTTAGGACAGGTCAAGTTTTTTGCACTGTTACAGGTGATTTAAATTGACATAAAACACACAGAAAAACAGCATGCGCGACCAGGTTCCCTAGTAGTTAAAATTCAACAAATTAAATTAAATAAAATAAAACATAATTTTTTACTAACTTTGTTTTACAGGACCATTGAAGACGAAAGGTGAGAATCAACCAAGATTTACTTTACATGTTATTAGGATGTGCTGACTTTGTTTTGCAGAGGCGGTGCTTCAAAACTTGAAATGGTGAATCTCAACTAAACCTTTGTTACCCTAAACAATGAAATAAAATAATAACAATGACAAAGCTAACTTTAGAATAGTATTGAATCCTTAGAGATCTACTACCCATAAGATAGAATTTGANGACAGGTCAAGTTTTTTGCACTGTTACAGGTGATTTAAATTGACATAAAACACACAGAAAAACAGCATGCGCTTTGGGCACATCAAGTTTTTGGCGCCGTTGTCGGGGAAACTTTGGTATGAACTTAAGGAGAATTTTAATTAAACCTGTAAGACTTAGATTTGGATTTTATAGTATTTTTATCTAGTTTGTCTAGTTATTGCGTGTTTATTTTAAAGAAAATTTAAAATACCAAAAACATTTTTGATATATATCCTATTAGTTACGTTTTTAAATTTGAATGCGTAGTTCAGAAATTGCAGACCTTGAATTTCACAAGTCAAATTTGGAGAGAACTTTTGGAAGAGATTTGAAAAGACTCTATAATTTAATGCAGAAATGGCAGATCAACGATATAATGAATATTCAAATTTGGATTATAATGCTTGTAGCTTTGAAAGAGTAAACTCTAAGAGAATGGCAAATTTTCAAGAAGATATGCTTACAATTTTAATTTTTTAGGTTGTAGATATTGAGAGGAAGTTGGATCAATACATAAAAAGATATGTCCATGAGATATATAATCTTTATTCCAATTATTACAAACCAGGTTAGGAAAATTATTCAAGCTTAAACTGGAATACTAATTTTGAAGGAGAAAACCAATTTTGGGAAGATAATCAATTTAATCAGACTTGTAATTAGAATAGTCAAGGTGATTTTAGCAATGAACTTTATTTTCCTCATAATTTTATCTTCAAACCCTATAATGTGGAGAAGAATTTATTAGAAAATGTTGCTATTCAAAAGGAGGGTGAGTTGGAGTTTCAAGGGACCACAATAAGGAATATGGAAAATCAATTGGACAGATTATTAACTCAATTAATAATCATCTTCAATTTAACTCCAACCCACAAGATGAGGAGAAGGAATTAATATTAGAAGGGGTTTTGAATCAAATGAAGAGTGAGCTGGAAAATCAAGAGGTCGCAATAAGGAATATAGAAAACAAACTGGGGCATATTATTTATGTAATTAATAGTTACCCCTAAAGATGAATGATGAGCAATTTAAAATTACTGAACTAATATTTAGAAGAGAATTCGAGGATATGTTTCAAAAGAACTTTTGAGTTGAGAGATGAGGATAAGGATATTGAAAGACCAATGAAAGAAATTTTTGAGGAATTAGAAAGATATATAGAAAGAACAACTCCACCATTTGCTCAGTACCAAGGGAAGGAATTAAAAGATGACTTGATAAACAAGAGTAACCTAGAAGAATTTGATCCAGAGTCAAAATTATCTAGAGAGAATTTGATCCAAATTTTGAAAATTGAGAAAATTACTGAAAGAATATTGGATCTAGAAAGAAATATGAGGAACAAGGATATGAATCAATCTGAAAATGAAAAGCTGAAAGAAAATTTTAAATTCGAGGACTTTGTAGGAATCCTTGGATCTGGAAAAGATTGGGTGATTGATCAAGGATTACTTAAATGAAATTTTGATCCAAATGGAATCATTTATCTGCTAACGACGTTAAACAAAGCGCTATATGGGAGGCAAATCATAGTTATCAGTGTGGTTTGATTTAGTGTGCTTACGATTTATGATTGTTAGTGTTGTATTGTGTTTACTTTAGTGTGGATTGATCAGTTTAATTGATGTATGGTAGATGTTTGGATTGTTAGTGGTTTGATTTGCTTTTTGTGTGTCATGAGTGAGGTGATTTCTTAACTTTTTATTATGGTTAGACTTGTATGTTTTGTTGTAGTAGTTGGATTGACGAGTCCACTACAACTCGGGTCTCACCAGGACTTGAGTTTTAGAAGAGACATTGTGAATTTATCAGTGACAATTCCATCTCAATTTTGTTACTTCCTTTTTTTGACCTTGTTTTCATTTGATGAGAGTAGCTAACCTATTTGATGAGAAACATGTGGATGAATTTACACTATCCTTATAACTGCTAAAGGTGCTTAATTATGGGATATAGTGATGCCTAGGGTTGGTGCTGGAAAACCAATATATTAGGGATAATCTTATCTTTGGGATTAGAATCTATCAAATCATTTATAAGTACCCAATATATATGTGTAGTGGTTCCGTTAGAAATTGGAAGTAAGTTAGTGAGATGCAATGAGCTAAAGGAAAATATGACCTCATTTATCGTGTGTGTATTGTGTTTATGTTACAATCATATAAAGATTTGGAGAACACATAAATATATATTTCTATGACGATACATATCTTGCTTGTTAGACATTTCTTTCAATTTTATCAAACAAGTTTAGTTTAGATTTACTTTCTACTACATGTTCTCTATCCTGATAAATAATTGTAGATATTTTTATAGACATTTTTGGTAGATAGAATTTCTAAACTATTTTTCTTCCTACTTATATTTTTTGTACTAAATGCTATACATGTTAAAAATCAAGTTTGGGGGTAGGAAGAAAAATAAAATTTTAAAGTGAGTATACTTCCTTTTAGTTTAGTAGTATTGCATGCATGTTTTAGGCTATATTTATTTTCTCCTGCAGTCATTATATCCTGATTATGAATGTATATGAATTTGATAGGATGTTGTAGTAGTTAGTAGATTCAACGATTACTTTTTCTTCCTGCTACATTTTACAGAATTGATTGCAAAATATTTAAAAATTTAAGTTTGGGGGAAGAAAAATTTATTTAAAAGAATGAAACTAAATTTTATTTGTCCTCAATTAACTTATTTTAAAAATTGAATTTAACATGATCTTTGGTATTAGAGGCTAACTTTTGATAACTATATTTGTGTTTCTAAATATATAGTAGGTTTAAGTAAAAGTTTTTAATAATGAAAATTTATTATAGAGTAAAGATATTTGTTACGAAAGAATAAGACTATGCTTTTTCTATTTAAAGTAAAGGAAATTATATTTTTCAAGTATTAAGAATCTTAGAGTTTCATGTAAGAAGAAAAGAATGAGGCATTATGAAAAATTTTCAAAGCTAATATGAATTTATAAAGTCAAGGAATGTGAAAACTTTTTAACTTTAAGAAGAGGATAGTGAAGTTCAAAATTATTAAATGTAATCCAGATCTATTAATCCTCACATGAAAAAGAAAAAAAAAGGAAGAATTAAAAATGATCCTAAAAGAAAAAAAAGAAAAATAAAAGAAAAAGAAAAGAAAATTATGTGAGGAGATGCTTAAGGAGATGCCTAATCAACAATTCCCTTCACTTGAATCAACTCAAGGAAGAAGGTTTCATTACATTTTTTTAAACTTGTATTTGAGTGTTAGTATCCTTACTAATAAAGTTCTGATAAAGTTCTTTGTCATATTGATATTCTAAGTGACTTTAATATGACAAATTGCAATTCTTCTTGAAATAAATAAAGAATAAAAAAAGTTGGACTTGACTACTAGATGTTCTTATAATTTTAGTTTTGACTTAAGTTCTTAAAAAATTTTCTTAAGTCGTGTTATTATATTTAGTAAACCAAATTATAGAAATTTAGAAGNAAATAACCCAAGATAAAAATCAAGTATTTAATACCCCCTAGCATAGTTCTTAAATTTTGGCTAACTAATCTTTATGAAATCTTACTCTACTCCTTAGATTTAAATTTTCGTAGGATCTACTATGCTTCTCTTAAATTCTGAACATTAAAAATAAATTTAGATTCTTAAATTAAATCCTAAAATTAAAACTTAGATTAAAATTTTAAATCAATTTTTCCTTCAAATGCTTTCAATTCAATTTCTTTTTTAGTCTTACTAAGTACTTAAGAGAGTGTTAATATGTATAGTGTAATTTTATAAACTTTACCAGACCAATTTGGGGTATATTTGTTGACTTCGTTATAAATGAGTTTGGTCAATTTCTCGCCAATCTAAGTTATTCCCTAAGAACATTCCTTAACATAATAACATTTTGATGGTTCCTTTTGGTGGTCTCTGAATGATTGTAGCACTGATTAGCTATTTGAGGCTTAAATCAAAAAAATATATTGTCATATGTGGTACCCTATGAGAACTCTTAAAATCTTAGCCTAATTTAGTACTCAACATTTCTCTAGACCTCTTTTCACTTTGATGCAATTGCAATTATTATACTGTTTGTGAAGAACGATTAATTTTAAGTCCATTTAATACAAATAAAGCTCTTAAGGGAAATTAAAATCCTAACTAAAATTGAAACCCAACACATGCTAAGTTATCTGTAAGGCTATGAAACACTATAGATTAATCTAACTTTAGTCTAACTTAAAGCTCACATGGAAGCCTCTTAATCTTTAAGGTCCTTCTTTACTTATCTTTGACGAGTTACGAGCTCCTTAAGCTGACTCAAGTTCGACCAAACTAAAATTAAATTTAAACTCAATCCAAGCCATATGAAAGCTTATGTTTTGTTAACCTAAATATCTATATGGCCTTAGGATCAATATTATATGTCATTAAAAACCTCTTGAACTCACATACGAGTCAAAAAAGCATAGTTAATCTAATTTTACAAAGTGACCCAAAAAATCCCAACATGACTAAATTTAAACTTTCTAGATAAAAACTTGATTTCTAATAAACTTAATATAATTTTAGATCCTTAAAAATCATTTTTGAACCAAATTTAAATATGTTGGTCACTAATAAAACGTGTTTAGTAGATAATGTCTCTCTAAAATTGATTAAGCCAAATGATCTCAATTTTGGTCTAAAATAAATCTCACAAGTTTAAAATATTGTTAAAATCTTTTTGAAACTCTTAGAGTTTGGTTAACCTAATTTAATTGAATGATACAAAATGGCTTGCTAAGAGACCATTGAACTAAACTAGGTTTGCCTTTTAAGCATGTGGTTCAAAATGAACTTGGCACATTCTAAGGTTCTTAAGGAATCATACTTCAAACTTTTTAGCCTAAACAAAACTAATGAATCCGTATCTCATTAGTGATCCGATAGGACCATTGTAGGTTTCGACCAACCAAACTCAAAACAGTTACAATCAAATTTGGCTAATCATCTATTAAGATACCTACCAAGCTCCTCAAGCTAACCATCATCCCGTGGATACATAATCCATAGATTATCATGGTTCAGACATAATAGAATCTCTAATTGATTAATTTCCCTACAAATTTTCTAATTGACCTAGAAAACTCTGATTGGCCCATTCATGTTCTCATGTGACCTTAAATATTGATTGATACAACTAGATTGCTCAAAGTTGCTTGGTTTATAAATATATAGCTCTTTAATTAACCTAAATTCATTCTTTTAAATCCTCACTTGAGTTCTAATGATCATTATAAATAATCCCTAACCCAGTTGCCCTCCAAAACCCATAAAAAAAAAATATTGATGAACTAACCATAATGGNAAGTTGTGTTCTTTCATTTCTTTATTTTGTAAACTTATTTATATATATATAATCTATGTTTTGTCGTATCTTCCTCATAAATTCTGAATATACTTCTTTATCTTTCTCCCTACTCTAAGATATGATGAAAAGAAGAAATAATTTGGATGTGTCATTTTAAAATATAAAATAAATTGTGATAATTTTTTCACTCTGTTCTTAATTTACTTTTTGATATAGCCAATTAAAATGTTAAAATCTATTTTGAAACATATGATCCGGGAAATGAAGTATGAGTTCTACAACAGAGTGAGTATCATATTTAATTTCATGGAACAGTGTTTCATTCATGGAATTAGGTGCAAATAAATAAGGAAATATACTTTATGGTGACAGACTAAAATCTTCAATTTAGTCTTAGTGTTTAAGAACTAAAGTGAGCGTTAGCCTTCAGGAGAAGGGAAGTGGGAGCTCTGGAGTGAAAGTCAGTATCCTCCCAACCTAATGATCCATGATAACTGCTTATATGCAACAGTATAACAATAATTATGATTATATTTTTCACTTATATTTCCTTATTTTACAACAAAACCAAAAACTTAATCCTAAAAAAAATAAGAATTTAACTTTTAATTTATATTGAGATACTACGCAAGTATATGTACCGTTATCAAGTAATATATGACTTTTTTATTAATACCTGAATATCGAACCCAAAGGGAAGATATGCAATATGCACTTTTTGGAAAACTTTATATTTTTAAAAAGATAATTATTTAAACTAAAGACATTTTCGCAGTAAAGATAACATGAGTTTTTGACAAAAAGTTTAAATATTTTTGGTAATTTTAATATTTTGACAAAACCACTACAAACTTAAAAGATAACATGACNCCTATGAGAACTCTTAAAATCTTAGCCTAATTTAGTACTCAACATTTCTCTAGACCTCTTTTCACTTTAATGCAATTGCACTTGTTATATTGTTTGTGAAAAAAGATTAATTTTAANTCCTATTATTTTTATCTATCTATTTGTATGTAAGATATTATTACAAAATTATTATATGAAACCCTCATTAACTGCCATAAATTTTCTAGCAAACAATAGTCTACACAATATGTGGGAAATATTTGTAATTTCTTATAAACAATTATCCAATGGTTGATAGATTATTATCCATAATTGTTGATCTTCTGAATCAAACACCCATCAATTCAAAGTATTAAAACTCATAGTTCAAGCTTTAACCTATTTTGATATCTAAAACCTTCTTTAATCTTGAAGAAACTAAGATATATGACACGTTTTGTAATGGACTAATAAATCTTATTTATGGTTTAATATACTAAGCACATTTCCTAATATATTCACATTCTGATCTAATATAATCCTTTTTTTTGTATTTATAGATCAAATTTTCATTAATTTTATTAATCTTGTTGTACCATTATTTATTTATTAAATTAGAACCTCAATTAGTAGATCTAAGATAAGATTAAACCTACATGAATCTTTTCTTAGTTTATTCAATAAAAATCTTTTAGAATAATAATTCAATATGATTTAATATAACCTTCTATAAATATGATGTAAATTTATTTTTCTTCTATTATAGCATAAAAGATTTAAAACATTAGCACTTTTTTATTAAATTTAATTTTTAATCATTCTCTTTAACATCCTTACACATTTTTCCATTAAAATCTTTTTGAATTAAGAACTTTTGAAAATAGCTTATCCCGCCTTAGTCACATAACCCTACTCATAATCATAAGAGGACCAAAGCTAAATTATAGTTTTCTTATACTTGACTAGTACATCTTTGTTAGGATCAATGCTCTTAGAACCACTTCTAGTATAGGAATCTAATAACCATGATAAACTCACTTGAACAAATAACCCAAGATAGAAATCAAGTATTTAATACCCCCTAGCATAGTTCTTAAATTTTGGCTAACTAATCTTTATGAAATTTTACTCTACTCCTTAGATTTAAAATTTCGTAGGATCTACTATGCTTCTCTTAAATTCTAAACAATAAAAATAAATTTAGATTCTTAAATTAAATCCTAAAATTAAAACTTAAATTAAAATTTTAAATCAATTTTTCCTTCATATGCTTTCAATTGAATTTATTTTTAGTCTTACTAAGTACTTAAGAGAGATAATATGTATAGTGTAACTTTATAAACTTTACCAGACCAATTTGGGGTATATTTGTTGACTTCATTATAAATGAGTTTGATCAATTTCTCGCTAATCTAAGTTATTCCCTAAGAACATTCCTTAACATAATAACATTTTGTTGGTTCGTTTTGTTAGTCTCAGAATGATTGTAGCAATGATTAGCTATTTGAGGCATAAATCAAAAAAATATATTGTCATATGTAGCACCCTATGAGAACTCTTAAAATCTTAGCCTAATTTAGTACTCAACATTTCTCTAGACCTCTTTTCACTTTAATGCAATTGCACTTGTTATATTGTTTGTGAAAAAAGATTAATTTTAAGTCCATTTAATATAAATAAAGCTCTTAAGGGAAATTAAAATCCTAACTAAAATTGAAACCCAACACATACTAAGTTATATGTAAGACTATGAAACACTATAGATTAATCTAACTTTAGTCTAACTTAAAGCCCACATGGAAGCCTTTTAATATTTAAGGTCCTTCTTTACTTATCTTTAATGAGTTATGAGCTCCTTAAGCTGACTCAAGTTCGACCAAACTAAAATTAAATTCAAACTCAATCCAAGCCATATGAAAGATTATGTTTTGTTAACCTAAGTAACTATATGGCCTTAGGATCAATATTATATGTCATTAAAAACCTCTTGAACTCACATACGAGTCGAAAAAGTATAGTCAATCTAATTTTACAAAGTGACCCAAAAAGTCCCAACATGACTAAATTTAAACTTTCTAGATAAAAACTTGATTTCTAATAAAGTTAATATAATTTTAGATCCTTAAAAATCTTTTTTGAACCAAATTTAAATATGTTGGTCACTAAGAAAACGTGTTTAAGTAGATAATGTCTCCCTAAAATTGATTAAGCCAAATGATCTCAATTTTGGTCTAAAATAAATCTCACAAGTTTAAAATATTGTTAAAATCTTTTTGAAACTCTTAGAGTTTGGTTAACCTAATTTAATTGAATGATACAAAATGGCTTGTTAAGAGACCATTGAACTAAATTAGGTTTGCTATTTAAGCATGTGGTTCAAAATGAACTTGGCACATTCTAAGGTTCTTAAGGAGTCATACTTCAAAACTTTTAGCATAAAATAAACCCAATGAATCCTTATCTCATTAATGATCCGATAGGACCATTGTAGGTTTCGACCAATCAAACTCAAAACAATTACAATCAAATTTGGCTAATCATCTATTAACATACCTACCAGGCTCCTCAAGCTAAACATCATCCCATGGATACATAATCCATAGATTATCATGGTTTAGACATAATAGAATCTCTAATCGATTAATTTCCCTAAAAATTTTCTAATTGACCTAGAAAACTCTGATTGGCCCATTCATGATCTCATGCGACCTTAAATGTTGATTGATACAACTAGATTGCTCAAAATTGCTTGGTTTATAAATATACAGCTCTTTAATTAACCTAAATTCATTCTTATAAATCCTCACTTGAGTTCTAATGATCATTATAAATAATCCCTAACCCAGTTGCCCTCCAAAACCCATAAAAATTAAAAAAAAAAAGATTGATGAACTAACCATAATGTATTGGGCATTTTACATCCAAAAGCCCCTAATCTCAGAATCTAAAGATGAAATATTTCTAGTGATATAGCAATCTCCATAGCTAATTCATTAGACCCTATGCATATTCATTTTAAGAACACATTAAAAGCTCAAAGCACTTTATCTTTAATGTATTATGAAATGATTTGAATCTTTATTAGCATCTCTTAATCCGTTCTATTGATAAATATATGAGAAACCACTAATGGATTGCCTAAACCATGCATATTCTTGTTGACAATCATGGCTTCAAGGTTGAGGTTAGTGATAATATTTATACATTTTATTTTATTTAGTTACAATGAATGGTATAGATATTATCATATTAGATAATGATCTAACCATTAAGTAAAATGTAGAGCTAACCCGAATCATATATTCTTAGATCGGACGACTTGGATTTAGCCCACTTGCTAGTGGGCTCCTTATACTGTAAGGACTATTAATCCAAACATATGTCTAATGCACTGTTCTTGGAAATTAATTAAAATAAATTAAATAATAAATAAATAAAATTATAATTAACTCGTCATAAATCCGAAAGAAGTGGACAAACCATCCCTAAATCCAAAGGGAGAGAGGAATCCAAATGTGCTCAAAGTATCCGTATTTTATGGACAGACATTAAAGAAATTATTTAATTTAATTAATGTGTAGGCATTAGCATTTTTCTAATTTTCTAGGCATAACTTCAGTGCAGTTAAAAAATAAAATATGTGAGTGTGGATGCCAATTAATTTAGTTTCTTAAAAATAATTAATTTCAGTTGTTTTAAGTTTAATTCCTTTTGCATTCTAATGAACTCTTATTTCATGCACCTTCGGGTGAAACATTACCTTATCAACCATTTCATGAAAAATTGATTGGCATGCCAATGTTATATGATCACATTTCAAGAAAAGCATGAAATGCTAAAGTTCTTTAATAAACATAACAATGGGTCATCAATAAATTTTCATCATATGGATGCGTGAGACAAATCTTGAGATGGTTTTTTTAGTAAGAATGTTCTTACTTAAAATAAAAATCCTCATGAACTCTGATTTTGATAAGTTTTTAGTCAAATCAAGCCCAAATTGAATCATAAATTTGTTTTTGAAGGCTTTTAGTACATAATTGGAAAGTCAAAAGGATTCAAAATTCGACAAGCTTAACAAGATGAATCCAACGAGCCCAAAGTCACTCAATTCTTACTTCATTAATACACTCAATTGTTCAAATCAAGTTGTCAAATTGAGGGAATCTTTTTAGGTTGTTCGATGGAGTTGTTCGGATCCTCTTGAGAGCAGACCTTGACCTTGAACTAGAAGGAGATCGAAGCTCGAAGGACAACGAATTGAAGACTCATGTTCTACACCTAAAGNTTGTTCGATGGAGTTGTTCGGATCCTCTTGAGAGCAGACCTTGACCTTGAACTAGAAGGAGATCGAAGCTCGGAGGACAACGAATTGAAGACTCTCGGTGATTGCCCCTCACTTGCAATACCACTGACCACCATCAACAATTTCTCACCAGCCACTGTTGACCACCATCAGGGCCACGTGCTCCTTACGTTGAAACTACTTAGAAAATCATAATGTGCCCAATAAAATCCTAGAGTACTTTGCAGAGCAACAACATAACCCAAGATAGTGTAACAAATGCTCCTGTCTCCTTCTAAATTTTAATGATTTTTAATTTTAATGACATGCCCTGTATACGATTGCTCCTGTGTGTGTGTGTGGAGTGTGTGCATGTCCATAACCATTGTTACAGGGCATTGATTGGGCATTGTTACAAGAGCATTGTTATAGGAGTATTGTTACAGGAGCATTATTACAGGAGTATTGTTACAGGAGCATTGTTACAGGAGCATTGTTACTTAGAAAACCATCATGATACGCCTAAAAAATGACTACTTTTTCATATATATTTTATGCTAAATTTTAATGACTTTTACTGGAAGTACACTTTAAAAGAAGGTATTTTGTATTTTTTTTAGGGAAATGAAAAGGAGTTTTGGAGAAAAAGAAGCAAAAACGGTGTAACTTGGAGCAAAAACGAGCAAGAAAGAAAATTTTATTCTGACGCATTTCAATATGTCTTTCTATGCTTAATCTCATTTACACTTCTCACACATTTTTGAATGAAATTACACTTTAAAGAAAAGTTATTTTATGCTTATTTTATAGGTCTATCTGTCAAGAATGAAACACAATTGAAATGGGGTGAAACGAAACTAAAATGGAGCCAAACGGAGCGAAACAATGGAACTGCTACAAACCGGCGCCACCAGAGTCTAGAGAAACGATGAAAAGTGGCTCCAACGGCGCTCAGACTAACGCCGACAGCGCCCAAGATGGTTATGGACCAATTCTTGGTGAATTTTGATGTTCAAGAAGGCTCCCAAGTGATTCAAACACCCATTGAAGTGATTCAATGCATCTAGACACTTGGAGAAGGCTCTTGAATGAAGAAACATGTCTTTTGGATGAATAGATTTGTCTCTTGGGAAAATGAGGGAATTTGTGTCTCTTTAAAAATGAGGGCTTGGCACCTCTCATGTGTGTGCGTGTGTGTGGGTTTGTGTGTGTGTGTGAGTGAGTGTGTGTGTGAGTGTATTGTAGAGTAAATTCTTGTGTGTGGAGAGGATTTTCTTGAAGAATTGTAAGAAGAGAAGGAAGGTGAGAGGTTTCTTTTTCATTACACTTTTAAGAGAAAATATAATGTTGATTGTAAAGAGAGAAAGTGCTACTAGGGAACTGCGAGGGTTTTCTTGCAAAGGAGTCTAAGATAAGTTGTGTTCTTTCATTTCTTTATTTTGTAAACTTATTTATATATATATAATCTATGTTTTGTCGTATCTTTCTCATGAGTTCTGAATAAACTTCTTTATCTTTCTCTATACTCTAAGATATGATGAAAAGAAGAAATAATTTGGATGTGTCATTTTAAAATATAAAATAAATTATGATGATTTTTTCACTCCATTCTTAATTTATTTTTTGATCTGGCCAATTTAAATGTTAAAATCTGTTTTGAAACATATGATCCGAGAAATGGAGTATGAGTTCTACAACAGAGTGAGAATCATATTTAATTTCATGGAGTAGTGTTTCGTTCATGGAATTAGGTGCAAATAAATAAGGAAATATACTTTAGGGTGACAGACTAAAATCTTTAATTTAGTCTTAGTGTTTAAGAACTAAAGTGAGTGTTAACCTTCGGGAGAAGGGAAGTGGGAGCTCTGGAGTGAAAGCCAGTATCCTCCCAACCTAATGATCCCCGATAACTACTTATATGCAACAGTATAACAATAATTATGGTTATATTTTTCACTTATATTTCCTTATTTTACAACAAAACCAAAAACTTGATCCTAAAGGAAAATAAGAATTTAACTTTTAATTTATATTGGGATACTACGCAAGTATACATATCGTTATCAAGTAATATATGATTTTTTTATTAATACCTGAATATCGAACCCAAGGGTAGATATGCAATATGCACTTTTTTGGAAAACTTTCTATTTTTAAAAAGACAATTATTTAAACTAAAGATGTTTTCACAGTAAAGAAAGTTTAAATATTTTTGGTAATTTTAATATTTTGACAAAACCAGTACAAACTAAAAAAATAACATGAGTTTTTGTAGAAGAAAAACACTAAATATGAAAATATCTTTCTCCTTATCATGAATCAATAATAAGTTTAGGAATTCTACTCTTCATGTATGCATATTGTGTTCTGTCAAATAAGAGCAATAATATTCTTTACCCTTACTAGAGATGCTATAAAGAACATTGACAAATTTAAAGTTTGATTAGTTCTGAAGACCGGGTAGGCAGGGAAGATACTAGCTCTCACTCTAGAGTTATCTCAATTCCCTCTACCTGAGTGCTAACATCTCGTATCAGAACCTAAAACAATAAACCAAGTTGGGTGCTTTAACCTGTCACTTTAAGTCCTCTAACTCTACATCCTTCAATGATTTTTTATTTATTTATTTGCACTCAATCATATGAACTACATCCTCATTCATACAACCTCATGTGATTCTTTCCAATTGTTGACTGAAATAATTTCATCCTGTTTTTTACATGTTCTCACAACAAATTTTAACGTCTAGATTGACCAAATCAAGAAGTAAATGAAGTACATGGATTTAAATCATCACAACTTCTTCCAACATTAAAGACAAATACTTTCCAAAATTTCAATCCAACACTTAATTACTTATCATTTTAAGAAGAAAAATAAAGAATACTCAGAATCAATGGAGAAAACAAAACCACACTTTAGTTTAAAAGTAGAAATCATCGTCAAACCAACAACAAGTTTCAATTAAAACCAAAAGTAGTCTAAAACAAAAGATAAAAACTTATTCAAGTCCTCCAACAAACTCTTTAAGTTCCTTTTAATCTCTTCTCTTTTACAAAACTCTCAATATAAAACTAAAATAATAAAAAATGATAAAAGTATGGTGCCTGAAAATCTCTCCAACTAACTCCCCAATTTTTGAACTTTCAAAAATTTTCTAGTACTTTCAGGAGCTCTTTCAAAGTCCTGATCTTCTTTCTTTCATAATTCATCAAAAGGTTCATTGGTATCTCTTTAAAATGTGTCTTGATTTGATGTATTTTACCAAGAGACGCATCCTTTCGCAATAAATTTTGTCCATGGTGGTAGTAACCACCTATTAAGCCAATAGGTGCCTCAAAAACCTCTTCAAAATTTGTAAAAACTAAATTTACTTGTCCAATAACTGCCACTGGCGCTTAAGCGCGGGGCCTCTAGCGCTTAGGCGCGGCCTTCTCTGTTTACCCGGCGCTTAGGCGCCAAAATACTTTTGCACATTTTTCACATATTTGCTCTAAATTTGATCCTTTTTTACTCCTTTAAGCATTTTTCACCTTTTACCTGTACCTGAAAGAAAATTACAAAAATACCTTGTATTAAAGCGCAATATCTCAAAAATAGGTATAAAAATGTGTCTAAAAACACTATATATTTTAGGCTTCTATCCATTTGGATACATAGTCCAGTGCTAACATAATATATAAATTTATCAAAGATGGTATAAATGGTCCCATGAAATCTAATCTCCAATCATCAAATATTTCAACTTCTAGCATATAATTGAGGGGCATCTCATTTCTTCTAAAAATATTGTCTACTCGTTAATATCTATCACAGGTTTTGATATAAGCATTAACATCACTAAAAATTGTAGGCCAATAGAATCAATATTATAAAATTTTGTATGTTGTTTTATGAACACCAAAATGTCCCCCAAAATCATAATTATGACATTTTTGGATAATTTCATAAGTTTCTTCTAATGGTACACAACTTCTAATAATTAGATCATTTCCTTGTTTATATAAAAATGGGTCATCCAAAAAATAAGTCTTAGCTTCAGAAATAAATTTTTTATTTTGTTGGTATGTCATTCCATTGGGTATAATATTACTAACAATAAAGTTCACAATGTCGGCATACCACGGAACACACCACTCATTAATAGTGAACAATTTTTTATATGGAAAATGTTCATTAATTTCTTTTCNAAATCATCGTCAAACCAACAACAAGTTTCAATTAAAACCAAAAGTAGTCTAAAACAAAAGATAAAAACTTATTCAAGTCCTCCAACAAACTCTTTAAGTTCCTTTTAATCTCTTCTCTTTTACAAAACTCTCAATATAAAACTAAAATAATAAAAAATGATAAAAGTATGGTGCCTGAAAATCTCTCCAACTAACTCCCCAATTTTTGAACTTTCAAAAATTTTCTAGTACTTTCAGGAGCTCTTTCAAAGTCCTGATCTTCTTTCTTTCATAATTCATCAAAAGGTTCATTGGTATCTCTTTAAAATGTGTCTTGATTTGATGTATTTTACCAAGAGACGCATCCTTTCGCAATAAATTTTGTCCATGGTGGTAGTAACCACCTATTAAGCCAATAGGTGCCTCAAAAACCTCTTCAAAATTTGTAAAAACTAAATTTACTTGTCCAATAACTGCCACTGGCGCTTAAGCGCGGGGCCTCTGGCGCTTAGGCGCGGCCTTCTCTGTTTACCCGGCGCTTAGGCGCCAAAATACTTTTGCACATTTTTCACATATTTGCTCTAAATTTGATCCTTTTTTACTCCTTTAAGCATTTTTCACCTTTTACCTGTACCTGAAAGAAAATTACAAAAATACCTTGTATTAAAGCGCAATATCTCAAAAATAGGTATAAAAATGTGTCTAAAAACACTATATATTTTAGGCTTCTATCCATTTGGATACATAGTCCAGTGCTAACATAATATATAAATTTATCAAAGATGGTATAAATGGTCCCATGAAATCTAATCTCCAATCTATTTCAACTTCTAGCATATAATTGAGGGGCATCTCATTTCTTCTAAAAATATTGTCTACTCGTTAATATCTATCACAGGTTTTGATATAAGCATTAACATCACTAAAAATTGTAGGCCAATAGAATCAATATTATAAAATTTTGTATGTTGTTTTATGAACATCTCTAAAAATTGTAGGCCAATAAAATTCAAATTGTAAAATTTTGTATGTTGTTTTATCAACATCAAAATGTCCCCCAAAATCATAATTATGACATTTTTGGATAATTTCATAAGTTTCTTCTAATGGTACACAACTTCTAATAATTAGATCATTCCTTGTTTATATAAAAATGGGTCATCCAAAAAATAAGTCTTAGCTTCAGAAATAAATTTTTTATTTTGTTGGTATGTCATTCCATTGGGTATAATATTACTAACAATAAAGTTCACAATGTCGGCATACCACGGAACACACCACTCATTAATAGTGAACAATTTTTTATATGGAAAATGTTCATTAATTTCTTTTCCAAAATAGAGTGGTTTTTCTAACTCAAGCCTGGACAAATGATCAGCAATTTGATTTTCAGTCCCCTTTCGATCTGCTACTTCAAAATCAAATTCTTGCGAAAAGAAGAATCCATCTTATAAGTCTAGTTTTAGCATTCTTCTTTTTTATTAAGTACTTAATAGCATATACATAAGTCTAGTTTTAGAATGATCTGTATGCACTACACAATGAGTTCCAATTAAATATGATCTAAATTTATCAAAGGCACTACACAATGAGTCCAATCAAAATGATCTAAATTTATCAAAAGCATATACTATTGCTAATAACTCTTTTTCATTTGTTGTATAATTAAAATTTATCAAAAGCATATATTATTGCTAATAACTCTTTTTCAGTTGTTATATAATTGATTTGAGTTTCATTAAGAGTTTTACTAACATACTAAATTACTTTGAAAATTTTATCATATCTTTATCCTAAAACAACTCTTATAGCATAATCGCTAGCATCACACATCAATTCAAAAGGTTTTCCCCAGTTTGATGAAACTATAATTTGGTGCAGTGATTAATTTTTCTTTTAATAAATTAAGATCTTTTAGGCATTCCTTATCAAAAATGAAAATTGCATCTTTCTCCAGTAAATGGCATAAAGGCTTAGCAATCTTTGAATAGTCTTTAAGATATCGTTTATAAAATTCAGCATGTCCTAAAAATCTCCTAATTTCCCTTAAATTTGTTGGATAAGGTAAATTAGTGATCACTTGAATTTTAGCAGGATGTAGTTCCATACCATTTTCTGATATTTGATGACCTAATACAATTCCTCATTCTATCATAAATTGACATTTTTCCCAACTAAGGACTAAATTTGTTTCTTCGCAACACTTAAGAACTTTAGATAAATGTTCTAAACATGAGTCAAATGAAGTTCCAAGCACTGAAAAATCATCCATGAATACTTCAATCCCTTTTTCAATTAAATCACAAAAAACTGTCATCATACGTCTTTGAAATGTAGTAGGGGCATTACATAAACTAAAGGGCATCCTTCTAAAAGCAAAAGTACCACAAGGACTGATAAAAGTTGTTTTCTCTTGATCCTCATGAGATATTTGTATTTGGTGATAACCAGTATATCCATCCATAAAATAAAATTATTTATGCCTTCTATCCAACATTTGATCTAGAAAGGGTAATGAAAAATGATCTTTCCTAGTGGCAAGATTTAGTCTTCTATAATCAATGCATAATCGCCACCCTATAACTTATCTATTAGGTATTAATTCATTATGTTCATTCACAGCTACAGTTACTCATCCTTTCTTAGGAACACATTGAATTGGAATAACCCATGCATTATCTGAAATAGGGTAGATAATTCCAGCATCTAACAACTTTAAAATTTCTTTCTTAACAACTTCTTTCATAACAAGATTCAATCTCCTTTGAGGATCATCCCTGGGTTTGCAGTTCTCTTCCATATAAATTCTATGCATACAAATTGAAAGACTGATTCCTTTAATATCAGCAATTATTCATCCAAAGGCTTTCTTAAACTTTTTCAAAATTTTCATCAACCTTTCTTCTTCTTCCATCATTAATTTTGAGGAAATTATAACTGGTAAAGTAAAAGAATCTCCGAAGAAAGTATATTTTAAATGTTCAGGAAGTAACTTCAACTCAAGTTATGGAGGTTCTTCAAGTGATAGACAAAATGATTTATCTTTGTCTATCGTGTCCAAAATTTCAAAACTTTCTCTAATATAGTTTGAATCTTCCATAAAAAGGTCTTCACATTGATCTAATTACTCTTCTTGCTCGTGTTTCAAATCTTTTTTCTTCATATGTTTTCTTCATAAGTTGTTTTGAAATAACATTCACTTATATAACTTATAACATTCATCATCTTTACCTTTTGCAAGATATTTCATTGATCTTGAAATATTGAAAGTAGTTGTTTAATCATTGATGTGCATTATTAATTTCCCTTTCTGCACATCTATCATTGCTCTTCCTATGGCTAGGAAAGGTCTCCCTAAAATGATAGGTATCTATTTATCTTCCTCCATACCTAACACAATGAAATCAACAGGAAAGATAAATTGATCCACTTTCATTAAGACATCTTTTATAACTCCTTTATGGTATGTTATCGAACAATCTGCTAATTGCAGAGTTACATTAGTAGGGATTATTTCTCCTAATCCCAATCTTTTGAATATTGATAACGACATAAGGTTAATGCTTGCACCTATATCACATAAAGCTTTCCTATAAAATTTGTCTCCTATTGCACATGGAATTGTAAAGCTACCAGGATCTTTAAGCTTTTCAGGAAGCTTTTTCTAAATATATACTAACTCCTCAACTAAGTGCAACAGTCTCATTATCTTCAAACTTCCTTTTTCTGTTGAGAATATCCTTCAAAAACTTTACATATATTGGCATTTGTTCTTAGGCTTCAGCAAATGGAATATTAATTGTAAGCTTCTTAAATATTTCCAAAAAATTTAAAAATTTCTTAACCAACTTCTTCTGATGAAGTTTCTAAGGAAATGGAGATGGTGGTTTTTCCTAATCAATTTTTAAAGGAGAAATAGGCCTTTCAGAATCTTTCGGAGCGTCCTCTTTTGATTCTTCAATTTCTTCTCTCTCAACTTCAATTTATTTTGGAAACTCTACCTTCCAACTCTCTTCCGCTTCTAAGTTGAATAGGGTTTACTTGCTCTTTATTCTGGTCTTTTGGATTTGATTCAATCTTATTAGGAAGTGTTCCTTGGGATCTATTACTTAATGAATTTGCTATTTTCCCAAGTTTATTCTCAATATTTCTAATTGTAGTCCCTTGACTTCGTAATTAATTTTCCATTTGTAACACCATTTCTTCTATAGACAACTTCTTCTCCTTAAATTGTATATTACTATTGAAACTTGGAGGATAAGTAGATCTATAATTATTATTCCTTTGATTTTTCTAGTTTTCCAATGGGTTTACTTGGTTGTTTCCCCTTTGTTGATTATTACCACCCGAATTGTTGTTCCAGTTAAAGTTGGGATGGTTTTTCCAACTTAGGTTATAATAATTTGAATATGGGTTATTCTGCTTGTTATTTATGGTATTCAAATTTTCTAATGATGTTTGAGAATCTACCATTTGGTNGGTAGGTTTATATATATATATATATATATATATATATATATATATATATATATATATATATATTCTTTTACAAAATGAATGTCGGAAGACTATTAGATGGGCCCTCGCCAATGTGTTACCACACCCTATACATAGAGGGATTTGAACCCTGAACCTGAGGGGACATACGATCTTCATAAAAGCTGTTTTACCAACAAGCAACAGAACGCGCGCGCGCTCGCACACACACACACACACGCGCGCGCACACACGCACACACACATATATATATATAAAGAGAGAGAGAGAGAGAGAGAGAGAGAGAGAATAATTTCGGAGTAAGAATCTTCACTTTGATTTTAAGAGTTTAGGGATCATTTTCCAGTCAATTTATTTAATCATTTTTTTCTATTTTTAGTTTGTATTTTATTTTCTTATTTTTTATTTGAATTAAAGTGTGTTGGTCTATTGGGTTAAGATAATGTTTTAAAATTAAAATATAAANGAGAGAGAGAGAGAGAGAGAGAGAGAGAGTATTGGAATAGTTTCTTTTGGACGGTATAAAATAGTTCTGGAGTAAGAATCTTCACTTTGATCTTAAGAGTTTAGGGATCATTTTCCGATCAGTTTATTTATTCATTTTTTTTTTCTATTTTTAGTTTGTATTTTATTTTCTTATTTTTTTTATTTGAATTAAAGTGTGTTGGTCTATTGGGTTGAGATAGTGTTTTAAAACCAAATATAAAAATTATATCAATCAAATATATTTTAAAAAAAAAATAAATAAATAAAATAATACTTAGGATAAAAGTTATGCCAAACCTAGCCTCTAATTCTCAATTAAATGAAAACTTATACATAAGACTTCACATCTATCATAACTCTCACTCAAATGAAAATTTTTCTCATTTACATACACCAAAAACCAACTCAACCATATTGGGAAGCCCCAGTATCAACTCACATAGCATTTGTTAGAATATAAATGAAATACACCTTTTTAAAATACACTAGTGATCAACTATGTCATTGTCAACTTAATGAGTATATGAGTACACCAAATTTAAAATTTACGTCTAAAGTTCAGTGGGCATGTGTCATTTGGCAAGTGGACCCCACAATTCTAAAAAACTATCTAATATATTACAGTGAGACCCACTTATCATGTGGCAAGTGCTCACTCCCCTTCCATATTTCAAAACTAAGCCGCAGAAAAGCAGAAAGAAACAAAATGAATGGGCATTATAGAAGAACTCAACTAACCGTGAGAGCTAAGACTGCACAAATAACTCCGATCTTCGCAGATTCGCCAACATATGCTCCTCTGAACTGCAATTGCTTAACCGAACTTGGATTTAAACCACCTCTTACTTCTCCTATGATTTTCAGTCCATGCTGATCACCTCTGGTGACAAAAACTATTACAGTTGATAAAATTACAGAAAGCAAAGGAGCAATGGCTGGCAGCCAAAACAGCTTCAAATTCCTTTTGCCCTGCAGAGTAAATTTGCTAATTTTTTTCATCAAGCCCAATAATTCACATAGCCAAGTTGTTAAGTTTTCAATACTTACTAAGAATCTTGAGGCCAAGATGAATATAAGGAAGGAACAACCAAGGAAGAAGTT
>JXCR01112435.1:113660-127854 GCA_002079205.1 Phalaenopsis hybrid cultivar | reverse complement strand
AATCCCAATAATTTACATAGCCAAGTTGTTAAGTTTTCAATACTTACTAAGAATCTTGAGGCCAAGATGAATATAAGGAAGGAACAACCAAGGAAGAAGTTGTCTAGATGCCACTGTGATTATCAATTAAAAAAATAGGGAAACCAATTTATTAGAAAGAATTAAGAAACTGTTGAGACTAAAATGATTTCAAATTCGTGTTTTTTGAGACACACAGAATGATGAAGACCAATCCAAACAGCCTTGGTTACAGAAACAATATCTGTTTTATCTGTGAAGTGAGTTAAGCCTAGAAGGCCTTTTAGCTGCTGGAGACCAATCACCATGGCTGCACCTCCCATGAACCCCACAATTGCAGCACGAGAGAGGAAGTCCACCAGGAATCCCAGCCTGAAGATGACCACTTTTATAAAAAATCAAGCTAATATCTGGATTATGCATGCATTAATAGACATAAGAAGTTGCAGAAAGGTAACCTTAAGAACCCAAACGAAGCTTGAAATATTCCGGTGAAGAATGTTACAGTGAAGACAGTCTTCGTGTAGCCAGTTGGATCAGATGATGGATCAACAACCTTCTGAACCATGGATGATAAAAGGAGAGAGATGACAGCCACAGGTCCAACTGCAATTTCTCTTGAACTTCCCATAACAGCATAAATCAGAGGTGGGACTAAATTTGTATCTGTCAACCCAGACATGGAGAAGAAATATTTATTTAACATGATATTTGATATAAACTGCTAAAGGGTTCAGATTTTCTTTCTTTTACTTACAGAGGCCATATTGTGGCTCAAGCTTAGCTAAGTTAGCATATCCTATGCTCTGCAAAGCGTTCAAAACCTTTTGAGAAACCACAACAAAATATAAATGATAAAAATTATATATTTATGATTACCTGTGGAATGCCAAGGCTTGCAAGTGTAAGTCCTGCCATTATATCGCTTCGAAAACATTTCAGATCATAGCTTCTTCCCCAGATGAGGACAGGGAAAAGGCCCTGCAAACCTGAGAGAATGAAATGTAGCAGTGAAGAGGATTGCTTTCCATGAAGACGCATTTTCTCTTTCAGTGAGCAAGCGAGCTCTGTCCATGGAGCAGGAGGATCGGGAGNGATTGCTTTCCATGAGGACGCATTTTCTCTTTCAGTGAGCAAGCGAGCTCTTTCCATGGAGCAGGAGGATCGGGAATGTTCAGAACAGAGAAGACTGGTTCAGCCCTGATGATTGATATCTCACGGTTTTGTTCGATGGAATTAGAGCTGAACTTGTTTGGGATGGAAGTCATGGCTTCCTGAAGTGTTTGGGAGAACCCTGAGATTTCAATATCTTTAGTGACAGTTGGATGGTCCTTGGACAAGGATTCCTCGTCCTCCATGGACTTGCTCAATATAAGCTTTATGTTTGGTTGTTGGGAAGTGAGGATAAATTGAAGGACATGAGGAACCTGTGAGATTGATTTGAGTTTGAGGTGCTAAATATAGGAAGTAAGGCCAAGGGAGGTCGTGATCATTGGACATTTTAATCCTTATTGATGTGATGCTTTTATGAGTAGACAGTCCACTTGTTTTGTTCACCAGCTGAACTGAGAGGGAATACCCAAAGCTCATCACACATCTTCTGTAAATCAGACAAATATAAATAAATCGGCTAATTGGGATTACTTTTTTACTTTCTATGTTCTTTAAACAACATAGTGGGATAAAGGCTGTTGTTGTTGATGAAATTTTTGTAACTAAGTGAAAGATTTAATGCATGCTCCACTTATTTGTTATCAGCCTAACAAAAGCTAAATAACAAGTTAATTTCTGTTAAGTGAAGCACATATTTTTAATTGAAAACTCGTATAATTTGGAAGAAATTAGCATTCTAAATATATGCATTAGAAATGGCATCTAACTTTCATGTGAAAGTGCGCACAAATGCTGAATATGGCTTTTACATAAAAGAATCAAAAAGAGAACAAATGCCATAAGATGACTAGATTTACATGGTCTTGTAAAAATATAACCTCCATAATAAGAGGAGTTCTATTAAGTGTACCGAAAAGGGAAATAAGAAAGCAATCTTACTCAAATCCAATTGTGCCAATCTCACCATGACTCAAACTAAACAAAAGATTGAATAACACACAAGAGAAAAAAAAATAAAGGAGATTTTTTAATACCAATAATACCTATATGGAAATTTCTCCTTATGACACCTTGTTTCTAGTCATAAATTGACTAAAGTAATTGTCTTCATATTGCCAACATAGTAATCCACATTCACAAATGGACTAGATAGTCTAACTCTATCTCCTTCTTATCTCTTTGTCTTCTTCTCAAANTATATATATATATATATATATATATATATATATATATATACATCACTCTTAAATAAAGACTTCACATCTATCATAACTCACTCAAATGAAAATTTTTCTCATTTACATACACCAAAAACCCACTCAACCATATTGGGAAGCCACTATATCAACGCTCATAGCATTTATTAGAGTATAAATGAAATACACCTTTTTAAAATACACTAGTGATCAACTATGTCATTTTCAACTTAATGAGTATGTGAGTACACCAAATTTAAAATTTACGTCGGAGGTTTAGTGGGCATGTGTCATTTGGCAAGTGGACCCTACAACTCTAAAGAAATTACATAATATATTACAGTAAGACCCACTTAACATGTGATAAGTGCTCATTGACCTTCCATATTTCAAAACTAAGCCCNATACACTAGTGATCAACTATGTCATTTTCAACTTAATGAGTATGTGAGTACACCAAATTTAAAATTTACGTCTGAAGTTCAGTGAGCATGTGTCATTTGTCAAGTTGACCCCACAACTCTAAAGAAATTACATAATATATTACAGTAAGACCTACTTGACATGTGATAAGTGCTCACTCCCCTTCCATATTTCAAAACTAAGCCGNGTTGGCATAATCTCTTAAAGGTCTAAACTCTTGATGAATTTCAACATTTTGATCATTTTGGTTTGTCATTTCAGTAATTTTTTGGATTTTTCAAGATTTTTAATTTTTTGGGTTTTTTCTGATTTTTCTAACAGTTCTCTCTAATTCAGAATCGTAGGGCACTGGTCCTTCGGAACCTGAACTACGATACACTAACATAAAATAAAATAAAACTAAACACACACAAAATAAAATATAGTAACTTAAAGTTTAAATAATACTTTCTAAAAATAGAAATTTGCTTTTAAATTAATAGATTCTTTACAATTTTCACTTCACCTCCCCAGCAGGGGTGCCAAAAACTTGATCCCCGATAATTGTTTATTTGCAACAGTATAACAAAAATTTTAATTATATTTTTCACTTACATTTCCTTACTTCGCAACAAAACAAAAAACTTGATCCTGGAGAAAAGTAAGAATTTAACTTTTAATTTATATTGGANCAACAAAACAAAAAACTTGATCCTGGAGAAAAGTAAGAATTTAACTTTTAATTTATATTGGGATACTACACACGTATATGTATCGTTATCAAGTAATATAGGACTTTTTTATTAAGATCTGAATATCGAACCCACAGAGAAGATATGCAATATGCACTTTTGGGAAAACTTTCTATTTTTAAAACAATAATTATTTAAACTAAAGACGTTTTCATAGTAAAGAAAGTTCAAAATATTTTTAATAATTTTAATATTTTGAAAAAAACAATACAAACTTAAAAAAGATAACTTGGGTTTTTGTAGAAGAAAAGCACTAAATATGAAAATATTTTTCTCCTTATCATGAATCAGTGATAATTTTAGGAATTCTGTTGTGGATGTATGCATATTGTGTTGTGCCAAATAAGAGCAATAATATTCTTTATCCTTATTAGAGATGCTATAAAGAAAATTGGCTAAATTAAAGTTTGAATAGTTCTGAAGACCGGCTAGGTAGGGAAGGTACTAGCTTTCACTCTAGAGTTCCCTTAACTCCCTCCATCTGGGGGCTAACATCTAGAGTTCCCTCAATTCCCTCCACCTGGGGGCTAACATCTAGAGTTCCCTCAATTCCCTCCACCTGGGGGCTAACATCTAGAGTTCCCTCAATTCCCTCCACCTAGGGGCTAACATCTAGAGTTCCATCAATTCCCTTAACCTGGGGGCTAATATCTAGTATCAGAACCTAAAACAATAAACCAAGTTGGGGGCTTTAACCTGCCATTTAAAATCTTCTAACTCTACACCCTTCAATGAATATTTTCTTATTTATTTGCACTAATCATAAAAACTACGNAACTTCTAGCGTAATGTATGAAAGTTTATTTACTCCATAAATAATTTTTCATATAACACTCCATAGAAGATTGACACTCTAAATACTGCACTGAAAAATTTAAGACTACTGGCTTTAGTCAATTATAAAATGGGTCGAACAAATGTTAATGTTCCTTGCATATTATGTGTTAAGTTATTACACATTTGGTTCTTTTGTAAGTGCATAAGACAATTCATATAGAAAAACCTAAACCTTAGGTTCAACCCAAATTGAACCTCAGTCAACCTAAATATCAGGTTCAAACCAAATTGAAACTAAGTTAACCTAAACCTCATGTTCAACCTAAATTGAACCTAGGTTGACTTAAATCTTAGGTTAAATCCAAATTTAACCCAAATCAACCTAAACTTTAGGTTCAACCCAAATTGAACCTAAGTTAACTTAATTTCAAATTCCAGTTTTAACCCAAACTGAGCCTACCTTAGGCTCATCGAACCTAAGCCCCTGAGTCTAACTTAATTTAAACTTAATTCAGGTTGAACCTTCTTTGAGTCTAGTCCAATCTTGGCCTAACCTAAGTCTAACTTAGTTTAGTCTTGGTTCAAATTGATTTTCTTTTAGATCTAGCCTAACTAGATCTAACCTAAGTCAAACCTAACTTAACTTAACGTGGATCTAGACCAAATCAAGTGAATCGTCGGCTCAACCGAATTAAGTCAGGTTAACTTTAATTAACTAAAATATTGAGTTAACCCAATCCAACTTGGGTCATTTCAATCTTTGGGTCAGCCCAGCCCGAGACAGATTAACCTAATTTGATATTCTACTTTAAATTTGATCTAAACCTTGACCTCAAATTAATCAAGGATTAATATAAGTAGATTAATCAAGGATTAAGTTAAGTTTAACCTAACTTAGGCTTAAAGAAAACTCAAGTCCAAATTAATTCAGACTTCATGCAAGTTTAATTAACTTAAACTTGATATAGCCCAGAGGTTAACTTAAATTAGTTCAGCTTAACTTGATCTATTCTTAAGTTAGCTAACTTAATTTTGTTTGGCATATTTAAGTCAAAAATAAAAGTAAGTGAAATTAGTTTCATTTTAATCAAATTAAAATATGGGTTAATCCTACTAACCTATGGTAAGTTTAATAAGTTTAAAGATAATTTGAGGGACAAGTAACCTAATCTAGGTTAACTTAAATTATTTTGAATCTCGCTTTAGATTAGTTCAACCCACCATGAACTAATCTAAACTTAAATTGGGATGACTAAAGGTTAAGTAGGGTTTTGCCTCCTCGTATGGAAGTAAAAGCTCACTTAGCCTTGGTTAGGGACAATTTCGGTTAAAATTATCAAACCAACACAAATGACATAAAATCCACCTTAAAAGTTATTAAAACTTAAACTTGAACCTTCAAAAACAACTTGGTTTGAGAAGATATTTTGAAGGAGGTAATCAATAGTTGCTAACAAAATATCTTCCAATCACTTGTGACTAATCGAACTGCAAACTTTAATGACACGGGATTAGGGAACCATGAGATCTTGATCTGGTCATCCCAAACAAAATATATACAATAATAAAATAAATTAATCAGCTAAAAAGTATTAAGGAGCCTAAATTTTATCAACCCCTAAATACAAAAAAGTCTCTAATACTTAAATGAAATACCAATAAAAAAATATCACCAAACACAACTTTAACCCAATTGCTCGGGTCTACGAAGATCTCTTGGATGACGCAATCTGTGGTTTCTAACAAGAATCCTCCAGTTTAAGTGGGTTTAATCGCTTCTGAGACTAAGTAGAGCAGGGTACCCGACAACCTTAAAATGATAGAGCCATTAACATCTCGACCAGGTTGCCTAATAGTTAAAATTCAACAAATTAAATTAGATNTGGAAATTTCTCCTTATGACACCTTGTTTCTAGTCTATGAAGTCATCATAAATTGACTAAAGTAATTGTCTTAGTATTGCCAACATAGTAATCCACATTCACAAATGGACTAGATAGTCTAGCTCTATCTCCTACTTATCTCTCTATCTTCTTCTCAACCTTCCAACGTTGTTTATTTCTTCCAACCTCCCAGTGCAAATTTGTGATTTCAAAGGGGTTTTAGTTGTTTCAGGGGGTGGGCGGGGGTGCAGTTTGGCCTAAAAGAAAACAGTATCAATATGAGGCCTCATTTAGCTCAATATATAATTCAATGAAAAACCAAGCAATAAATGGTTAGCTTGGGATATCCTCCATTTAAGCATAAGGATTAACTCTTGCAAAACCTAGAAGAAAAGTGGGACATGAATGAATTAAATTTCATATAAAAAAAGAGAGAACTTTTATCTAAATTATATAAATAAATTGATAGACCAAATTATANTGCAAAACCTAGAAGAAAAGTGGGACATGAATGAATAAAATTTCATATAAAAAAGAGAGAACTTTTATCTAAATTATATAATTAAATTGATAGACCAAATTATATGGCAGAAAAATCAAAATGACATCAGCGTTAGGCCTCATTCGGTACAATATACAATTTAATGATGAACCAATCAATAAATGGTTGGTTTAGGATAACATGAATTTTAGTACGCTTGCATACTCTTAGAAGAAAAGAGGCACGTGAATCAATAAAATTTCATTTAAAAAAGAAAATAATTTTATTGGATTACATAACTAAATGGCTAGACAAAATTATTTGACAAAAAAAAGATGAGTTTAATGTTATGTCTCATTCAATGCAATATATAATACAATGATGAACCAAAAAATAATGGTTTACTAGTGATATCCTAAATTAAGGAAAAAGAATAACAGTTGCACACTCTTAGAAGAATAGTAAAACATGAATGGATAGAATCTCATATAAAAAAGAGAGCAAACTTTTCTAGATTATATAATTAAATGTCACCTAAATATTCCAGGTAACTTTTAGTGTAATGTATAAAAGTTTATTTACTCCATAAATAATTTTTCACATGATATAACACTCCATAGAGGCTTGACACTCTAAATACTGCACTTAAAAATTTAAGACTACTAGCTTTAGCCAATTATAAAATGGGTCGAACGAATGTTAATGTTCCTTGCATATTTGTGTTAAGTTATTACACATTTGGTTCTTTTGTAAGTGCTTAAGACAATTCATATAGAAGAACCTAAACCTTAGGTTCCAAATTGAACCTCAGTCAACCTAAATATCAGGTTCAAACCAAATTGAAACTAAGTCAACCTAAACCTCATGTTCAACCTAAATTGAACCTCGGTTGACCTAAATCTTAGGTTCAACCCAAATCAACCTAAACTTTAGGTTCAACCCAAATTGAGCCTAAGTTAACTTAATTTCAAATTCCAGGTTTAACCCAAACTGAACCTACCTTAGGCTCATTGAACCAAAGCCCCTGAGTCTAACTTAATTTAGACTTAATTCAAGTTGAACCTTTTTTGAGTCTAGTCCAATCTAGGCCTAAACTAAGTCTAATTTAGTTTATTCTTGGTTCAAATTGATTTCCTTTTAGATCTAGCCTAACTAGATCTAACCTAAGTCTAACCTAACTTAACTTAACTTGGATCTAGACTAAATCAAGTGAATCGCCGGCTCAACCGACCTAAATCAAGTTAACTTTAATTAACTAAAATATTGAGTTAACCCAATCCAACTTGGGTCATTTCAATCTTTGGGTCAGCCTAGCCTGAGACGGATTAACCTAATTTGATATTCTACTTTTAATTTGATCTAAACCTTAACCTCATATTAATCAAGGATTAATATAAGTAGATTAATCAAGGATTAATTTAAGTTTAACCTAACTTAGCCTTACAGAAAACTCAAGTCCAAATTAATTCAGACTTCATGCAAGTCTAATTATCTTAGCCAAGAGGTTTAACTTAAATTAGTTCAGCTAAACTTGATATATTCTTCAGTTAGCTAACTTAATTTTATTTGGCATATTTAAGTCAAAAATAAAAGTAAGTGAAATTAGTTTGATTTCAATCAAATTAAATATGGGTTAATCCTATTAACCTATGGTCAGTTTAATAATTTTAAAGATAATTTGAGGGACAAGTAACCTAATCTAAGTTAACTCAAATTATTTTGAATCTCGCTTTAGATTAGTTCAACCCACCATGAACTAATCTAAACTTAAATTGGGATGACTGAAGGTTAAGTAGGGTTGTGCCTCCTCGTATGGAAGTAAAAGCTCACTTAGCCTCGGTTAGGGACAATTTGGGTTAAAATTATCAAATCAACACAAATGATATAAAATCCACCTTAAAAGATATTAAAAATTAAACTTAAACCTTCAAAAACAACATGGTTTGAGAAGATATTTTGAAGGAGGTAACCAGTAGTTGCTAACAAAATATCTTGCAATCACTTATGACTAATCGAACTGCAAATTTTAATGACTTGAGATTAGGGAACCATGGGATCTTGATTTGGTCATCCCAAACAAAATATATAAAATAATAAAATAAATTAATCGGCTAAAAAGTATTAAGCAGCCTAAATTTTATTAACCCCTAAAATACAAATAAGTCTCTAATACTTGAATGAAACCCCAATAAAAAAAGATCACCAAACACAACTTTAACCCAGTTGCTTGGGTCTATGAAAATCTCTTGGACGATGCAATCTGTGGTTTCTAACAAGAATCATCCAGTTTGAGTGGGTTTAATCGCCTCTCAGACTAAGTAGAGCAGGGTACCCGACAACCCGAGAATGACAGAGCCATTAACATCTCGACCAGGTTGCCTAATAGTTAAAATTCAACAAATTATATTAAATAAAATAAAACATAATTTTGTACTAACTTTGTTTTACAGGACCATTGAAGACGAAAGGTGAGAATCAACCAAGATTTACTTTACATGTTATTAGGATGTGCTGACTTTGTTTTGCAGAGGCGGTGCTTCAAAACTTGAAATGGTGAATCTCAACAAAACCTTTGTTACCCTAAACAATGAAATAAAATAATAACAATGACAAAGCAAACTTTAGAATAGTATTGAATCCTTAGAGATCTACTAACCATAAGATAGAATTTGACATTCTTTTCGATGAAAAAAATACGTTTATCTTTGACAACAAATTTTAACCTTAATTGAGAATTTTATTAGGTAGTTTCAACTATTTAAGATGTAATTATTATAAGAGTTTTCTCTTATAGGAGAGAAAGAACTTCATAATGGATATTAATATATAAATCTGTAGTTATGGGGTTTTTCATTTGGTCTTGCTTGCAGGAGTATTTCAAAAACCAAACACATTGGAATTCTCCTTGTAATGTTTTCCACAAGAAAGATTTCCCTACATATTTCTTTTGTTTGTTCCTATTACTACTCGCCCTATCTTCTCTTCTCATTCCTCATTTCTCAAGATTATCCATATGATCTAAGAGAAATAGGTATTCAGAGTAAAGGACAATGTAATAGAATAACAACAATGACATCAACAACCAACACGACGTAGGGATTGACGATGACAACGACAATCCTCACTTCATATGTACCAATCATAATAGAAAAATAATAACAACTCTACATCTAATCTCATTTGTTCTAGCATATCTTTAAATATTATTTTTAATATATTTTTGGAAAGGTTCACATGATTAAATAAAAAATTATTTAATAATTAAGAAATACTCAATGAAAATTTAATATTACTTTGCCAATATGTACATAACACCTAGGAAACATAATTTAAGTTGCATGGTGGCATTTTTTCAGAATAACAAGATATTATAATTTTAGCAAAGTTGGACAAAAACATTTTTTTAAATTATAAAATGTAAAATGACCACAAATAAAGATAGGGTAACTATATCTTTGCTTAAAATGATCAAGATTTTTTAATTGGCTTATCACCCAAACTTCAATTCTCTCTCTTTTTCACTTTCTCTCTTTTTCTCTAAATGTTAATTTCAATTTGAAAAAGTTTCAGATGACTTATCTACAATTTTACTAGCATGAGATTAGGTTATATATAAATAACTTTATTAAGAGTGATTTTATAATTATATTAAATATTTAATTTTGTTTATGAAGTTTATTTAAATAATTTTATATCTTAAAATTCATGGCTTAAAAAATTATGAACGAATGATTTTATAAAAATGCCTTATAAAATATGTCTCAAATAGCTCCAAAAATTAGTTTATATTCATATATAAAAATTTCATAAGGAATTTTAATTAAACAATAACCTTTTTGATTTTCATGCATGTAGTGCTCATGAAAATGAATAAAATTTTATTAATTGGAGTTTATTATTATCTAAATAATAGTGAAAAAAATATAAATTAGGCTTAGGATAGATTCATAAATATTATTTGAAAGTTGTTGGCCAAAATTTTAGTTTATAAATTTTAGAGGTNATTACCTTTTTGATTTTCATGCATGTAGTGCTCATGAAAATAAATAAAATTATATTAATTAGAGTTTATTATAATCTAAATAATAGTGGAAAAAAGTATAAATTAGGCTTAGGACAGATTCATAAATATTATTTGAAAGTTGTTGGCCAAAATTTTAGCTTATAAATTTTAAAGGTAGTTTTTTTATTTCTTATTAAATCATTTATAAAATAATTCAAAGACTAAAAAATAACATATGAATATATTTTAATAGATATTTGGAGGCATCTACTAATAAAAATATATATTTTATNTTATCTTTGACAACAAATTTTAACCTTAATTGAGAATTTTATTAGGTAGTTTCAACTATTTAAGATGTAATTTTAATAAGAGTTTTCTCTTATAGGAGAGAAAGAACCCCATAATGGATATTAATATATAAATCTGTAGTTATGGGGTTTTTCATTTGGTCTTTCTTGCAGGAGTATTTCAAAAACCAAATACTTTGGAATTCTCCTTGTAATGTTTTCCACAAGAAAGATTTCCCTACATATTTCTTTTGTTTGTTCCTATTACTACTCGCCCTATCTTCTCTTCTGATTCCTCATTTCTAAAGATTATCCATATGATCTAAGAGAAATAGGTATTCAGAGTAAAGGACAATGTAATAAATAACAAAAATGGCTACTCTTGGACAACAATGACATCAACAACCAACACAACGTAGGGATTGACGATGATAGGGACAATCCTCACTTCATATGTATCAATCATAATAGAAAAATAATAATAACTCTACATCTAATCTCATTTGTTCTAGCATATCTTCACAAATTATTTTTAATATATTTTTGGAAAATTTCATATGATTAAATAAAAAATTATTTAAAAATTAAGAGATACTTAATGAAAATTTAATATTACTTTGCCAATATGTACATAACACCTAGGAAACATAATTTAAGTTGCATGGTGGCATTTTTTCAGAATAACAAGATATTATAATTTTAGCAAAGTTGGACAAAAACTTTTTTTTTTAAATCATAAAATGTAAAATGACCAAAAATAAAGATAGGGCAACTATATATTTTCTTAAAATGGTCAAGATTTTTTAATTGGCTTATCACCCAAACTTCAATTCTCTCTCTTTTTTACTCTCTCTTTTTCTCTAAATGTTATTTTCAATTTGAAAACGTTTCAGATGGCTTATCTACAATTTTAGTGGTATGAGATTAGGTTATATATAAATAACTTTATTAAGAGTAATTTTATAATTATATTAAATATTTAATTTTGTTTATGAAGTCTATTTAAATAGTTTTATATTTTAAAATTCATGGCTTAAAAAATTATGAACGAATGATTTTATAAAAATGCCTTATAAAATATGTCTCAAATAGCTCCAAAAAATTAGTTTATATTCATATATAAAAATTTCATAAGGAATTTTAATTAAATAATTACCTTTTTGATTTTCATGCATGTAGTGCTCATGAAAATAAATAAAATTATATTAATTAGAGTTTATTATTATCTAAATAATAGTGGAAAAAGTATAAATTAGGCTTAGAATAGATTCATAAATATTATTTGAAAGTTGTTGGCCAAAATTTTAGCTTATAAATTTTAAAGGTATTTTTTTATTTCTTATTAAATCATTTATAAAATAATTCAAAGACTAAAAAATAACATATGATTTTAATAGATATTTGGAGGCATCTACTAATAAAAATATATATTATATTAATTAATCAATATGTTAAGGTTTTGTGGTTGTTTTCTTAACACAATGTACCATTAGGTATAGCACTTAAGTTCTACTTTATCACATTAAGTAGAAAAGTCAAGGTTCTAATAAGAAAAAATAACATTTGTTGATAGATTTTTTATGTAGTCAGTCTAAGATTATATACTCATGCTATTATAAGTCTTTTACTTATAAATANTACCATTAGGTATAGCACTTAAGTTCTACTTTATCACATTAAGTAGAAAAGTCAAGGTTCTAATAAGAAAAATAACATTTGTTGATAGATTTTTGATGTAGTTCTCAGTCTAAGATTATATACTAATGCTATTATAAGTCTTTTACTTCTAAATATTTTCATTATAGTTTGAACCTGATTTTAAATTTTGTTAATATAATAATTGAAAATATGTTCTTTTTTCATAGATGAAAATTTTTTTTTNCAAGGTTCTAATAAGAAAAATAACATTTGTTGATAGATTTTTGATGTAGTTCTCAGTCTAAGATTATATACTCATGCTATTACAAGTCTTTTACTTCTAAATGTCTTCCTTATAGTTTGAACCTAATTTTAAATTTTGTTAATATAATAATTGAAAGTATGTTCTTTTTTCATAGATGAAAATTTTTTTGGTATAATGATAAAATTTATAAATCTTCTTACTTAATTAAACATATTAAGAATCACATAAAAGGTTTTAAAATCTAAAAGCATTTTAGCTATCAATTTTTTTTCTTTTATCAGCAAAATAAGCAATAATTAAAGGCATAGGTGGGACTAATGCATCTTTCTATAAAAGAGATTATAAAGCTATTCTTAGGAAAGTAATTTTTAAAAGCTATTATGGTCATTAAAATATAAAGGCATTTACATACATATCATCCAATTCTTTTGTATTTGCATATCTATCATTTAACCATCATTACATAATCATTATCGTCCAATTATCATCATCTAATTATCATCATCGAACAATTAACATCTAGTTTTTAGTTTTTGATAGCATTCTCCCATCCATCTGTGTTTAACTAATATCTCTCAACCATTATCGCCACAATGTCATGTTCACTTACACAACTTCAACCATAGTTATTGAAGATTAAACTGGTGTAGAATGTAATACTCTTTAATCTCCTCTTTTCCAATTAATGTGAAGAGAAAAATTTTATAATTTCATAGTATATGAATTTTTCTTGAGATTAGGCACAATGATTTTTTTTCCATTTTTTTCTTGCATGTTATTCCTATTATTTTCATCTATCTATTTGTAAGTAAGATATTATTACAAAATTATTATATGAAACCCTCATTAACTGCTATAAATTTTCTAGCAAACAATAGTCTAAACAATATGTGGGAAATATTTGTAATTTCTTATAAACAATTATCCAATGGTTGATAGATTGTTATCCATAATTGTGGATCTTCTGAATCAAACACCCATCATTTCAAAGTATTAAAACTCATAGTTCAAGCTTTAACCTATTTTGATATCTAAAACCTTCTTTAATCTTGAAGAAACTAAGATATATGACACGTTTTCTACTGGACTAATAAATCTTAATTATGTTTTAATATCCTAAGCACATTTCCTAATATATTCACACTCGGATCTAATATAATCCGTTTTTTGTATTTATAGATCAATTTTTGTTTAATTTTATTAATCTTGTTGTACCATTATTTATTTATTAAATTAGAACCTCAATTAGTAAATCTATGATAAGATTAAACCTCCATGAACCTTTTCTTAGTTTATTCAATAAAAATCTTTTAGAATAATAATTCAATATGATTTAATATAACCTTCTATAAATATGATGTAAATTTATTTTTCCC
>JXCR01112435.1:91097-104425 GCA_002079205.1 Phalaenopsis hybrid cultivar | reverse complement strand
ATTGCAGTGGATTATGTTTCAAAGTGGGTTGAACCAATCACTTTACCCTGATGTAATGCTCGGAGTGTTTCAATAATTTTAATTAAAAATATTTTTACAAGAAACAGAATGCTTAGATTAATCATTACTGATGGAGGATCTCATTTTTAAAAAAAGAACAATAGCAAGATTGGTAGAAAAATATACTATAATGCATAAAATTGCAACTGCGTAGCATCCTTAGACTAGTGGCTTAGTAGAAGTATCTAATCTTGAAATTAAGAGAATTTTGTAAAAAAGTGTAAATCTTAATAAAATGGATTGGTCTGCTAGATTAGATACGACATTATGAGCACATAAGCCAGCTAACAATACACATATAGGTATGTCACCTTATAAATTAATATTTGGGAAGACATGCACTTGCCGGTAGAAATGGAGTATAAAGCCTGTTGGGCTATAAAAGAATTCATTTTCAATTTAAAAGAAGCCGGTGCGAAAATATTGTTGCAATTGAATGAGCTTGAAGAAATTAGGTAAAAATCTTATGATTATGCTTGGATTTATAAGGAAATATTGAAAGAATGGCTTGATCGAAAGAAAATAAAAAAGGAATTTAAACCTAGATAGGAAGTTTTGTTATACAATACAAGATTGAAATTATTTCCTGGAAAATTGAAGTCTTGGTGGAAAGGTCATTCAGAGTTGTAAAAGTCTATCCTTATGGAGCTGTTAATATTGAAGATCCTAAAACTATAATAATATTTAAAGTAAATAGGTACAGATTGAAACCATTTTGATGGTTAAAGATCATTTTTTAAAGAGACTATAATTTTGGGTCACTCAGAATAAAGACTTGGAATGTCGGGCTAATGATATTAAACCAAGTACTTTGTGGGAGGCAACCCATACTTATCCTTATTTATTTTGATTTTATGTTTTTGTTTGGAATTTTTTACATATATTTATATTTGTGATTTCATAGAGTCCGTGTATGTGAGAAAATAATTTAAAAACATCTTTATTTACCTAATTTTTTGGAGGAATTGAGAATTTATTTTGATCAAAATCGAAAATGTGTATTTTTAGAACTGGTGCATGATGCGCTAGATTGGTGCATGTTGCGCTAAATTTTAGAGAGCTGGCGCATGATGTACCACGGCAATGAAAATCACTTAAAATGTTTCAAAAGGTGGGTTTTGGCAGTTTTTGGTGGGTTATTCTCCTTATAACTCCCAAAAACTGATTATGAAGTCCATTTAAGAGGGGAAAATGAGGGAGGAGTCACTAGATTTCAATTCCTATGGCGTCTCACTCTAAGAACTCTGTTAGATTTGGAATTTTCAACCGAAGGAAGTTGGATAGTTTCAATGCACAGAAGTTTCATAATCGTGTTTTAGTGAAGAGGATTCAATACACCAAATACTCGAGTTGAAGAGATTATTACATAAAGACATTGGGAAGTGATTTGTTACACTACTATCATTGTAGTCTTCCCTGTGGTGAAGGATTCTTATGCAAATCTACATGAAATCAACCAAGAAATTGTTTTATGTGTGAGGCAGGTTTTTGCAATTCACTCCTTCAAGAATAAACGAGATGTTTATGATTGAAAATGTGCTTATCTCCCATTACGGGAATTTTACCCCTAAGAAAGATAATATGAATAAACTTTATCGATACCTTATGGATGAAGATGCAAATTTGGAGGCCAAAGATGATGGAAATGTAAGTTTTTCGTCATCATTGTTAAATCCTGCTTCTAAGACATGACACTTCTTTATTGTATCAAAATTATTCCCTACAATGAAAATCAGTAAGGTAACAAAGGAGAGTGTTATTTTGATTTAATGTATTCAAACTGAAAAGCTATTGAGATTAGAGCAATCATTATGAAATTGGTTCTAGTTTTGATTGTGAATGGATCTACAACCAAAATGGGACATCCATCCACTATTTTCCTACTATGCAGTCAATCGCAAATAACTTATGAGAGTTGAGAAAGAGTGCTTCTTCCTTGGAAGCCGATGTATCCATAAGTCTATTACAACTATATTGGAATGGGAGATGAGAATGATATGAATGTACTGATGAATCAAGCATTCTAAAATTCATCATCTATTCAGCCATACTTCAGTTTGAACATACATTTGAAAATGATTAAGAAGATATAAAAAGAAGTGAAATATCTTATGCTTGCAATCAGAAATATGTGTGAAATGTTATATCACTTAGATTGGAGACTTAAAGAACATTTTGAGCATACTGGTCGTACTGAAGATGATTTGTTTTGTATGTTAAAAAAAAATTTTGTATTGGAAAGGATTTGACAGATGAATTTCCTTATCGACCCTTCTACAACTTGTATGTGCACTACCAATCTATGGGAGTGCTGACCTGACTTTTGGTTCAGGTTTAGATTTTCTTCTTTAGTAGCCTAAGGTCTAGCCATAGGACTTTCCTGCTTACTATTCTTAAAAAACTAGACATGGAACCCTCACCATTAGAAATTCTACACTCTTCTTTACTCAACTTAGAGTTCCACATATTGGTCCTAACCTCTAGCACTTAGTAGGTGGGGTCACTATGGGGGAAACTCAAGATGTGTCACCCTTAAGACAGTTGCACCTTAGGGATGACCCTGGGTATTGGTCTAAGGCTAAGGCACTCACTTGCAATCATTTACACTCACGATCACTCACTACCTTAAACCTAGAATTTCCTGGCTTTTGTCCCTTTATACTTTTGGGAGACTCATGTAGGTGGTCCCCTAAACCCAATAGCCCTACGCTTGGTTTTGGCTAAGAACACTACATAGAGGACCCAAAATGAGATTTCTACTAGTCCATGACTTATTAATAGTGGTTGGTACTCCAACTCTACCAAGATACCCAACCTAGCATTTTGCCCCTTAACTCCCCCAAACTACCTAGATACCCTTGGGACCCCAAATTTGGCCAAAATTCCCAAATTTACCCAAAATACCAAACTGGCTTCAAAAATCATTTCAAACACCTTGAAAACACCCAAAATACCCAAAATCACCAAAATTGGCCAAATTACTAAAATACCCCTCCTTAGCCCAAAATTACAAAAATTCCAAAAAATCCCAAAAATTCCCACAATCTCCCAAATATTCCCAATTTCATTTTTCTGAACTATCACATCACCCAATTTGCTGAATTTGACCATCTTTGATCAAATCCCCCAAATTGCTCTTTAAAGGCCCATATTTTCCAAAAATTACCTCAAATGTCTATCCAATTGGTCTCAATTTCCCCCAACTTTAATTCTAAATTCAAATTCACCCTTGATATGACCAATCTAGACCAAATCCAAGCTCAATTGGTCCATTATTTGGACCCAATTTTGATTTAAACCAAAAAAACCCAATTGTGGCCCTATGACTTGGTTCCACCAAATTAAACCCATAGCCCACTCAATTGGCCAAAATTTGTGTTGAAAAACCTTCATAACATACCCATACATCAAACATGACCTTAAATTGGCATTGGTGAGACCTCAAATTCTTTTGATTTCAACCTAAGTCCAAAAGTTCCAAATTTGCCCCAAACTGGCCATGTCTCAAAATCTCACCTAATTAAGGGTCTTAACCCCAAAATTTCCACTCTATCCCTTCATGAAAAATATTAAAAACATCTCCCTTGATCATGTGGATCATTCAATTTGGACTTAACCCAAAGCTAGCCCAACTTAGACCAATGTCTAGCCCAACATGCCCAAATTGACAAAATTTCAAAAATCCCTCAAATTGACCTACCAATTGAACTCAAAATCACTTCAAACCTTCACCAAAAATCTTCATAACAATCATCTACACAATGTTATGTTAATCTACATAACCCTAAACCCTAAACTTTGATCACTTGAACCAACATTGAACCTATGCATTAAAGATGGCCTAACTACCCCAAAGTCAAAAAATTAACTCCACCTCAGCCATTGGTTAGACCCATACTGAGCCAAAACTCTTCTAACCACCTAAGCTAGGCCATGGACCAAAAGTCCCCAAAATTAAGGGATTTTATTTCCAAAAATGCACATGATTAAAATACCCTTACCAAAATTAAACCTCATTGCATTAAGTTTCTTTGACAGATTCCTCTGGATGCCCTGAGCACCTAGCCACCCCTTGCCATGGTCGGCTGGCCTAGTCTCCAGAGAAGCTCAAAACTGAGAGCCACCCCCATGGAACTTTGCCCAAATCAAACCTAGAGGCCGGCTTAGCAAAATCAAATTTTAGAGCTCCTCTGCCCTCCACCTAAGCACCACAATGCACCCAAATATTTGCTCTGAGAGCCACCCCATGGTCATTTTTATAAAAACACACCATCTCAACCATGGGAGGTGTGCTAAAAATTTCTTAGAGAGAAAGCCCCAAACTTCTCACAGAGCTTCTCTGACATCCCCTCAGTGTAATCCAACCCTCTTCCCCCACTGAATTCCACTGTGGAAACTTAAATTTGAGCTCAAACCTCTGCCAAAAACCAGGACAGAGCTCATTACACATCCACAATCCACCAAACTTCAATTACTTGTGCCCACACCTTCACAACAGAGAAAGCAGCCAAAGCCCCATAAAATACTCCTCTTAAATAGCCTCTATAGAGCTCCAGACCAACACCTGAAATTGGGTTTGATCAAAATCACACCTAGGCATTACACTAAGATCAGAGGCTCAATCTCTAGCATCTTTGAANTTTCCCAATTAAGGACTAAATTTGTTTCTTCACAGCGCTTAAGAACTTTAGATAAATGTTCTAAACATGAGTGAAATGAAGTTCCAAGCACTGAAAAATCATCCATGAATACTTCACTCCCTTTTTCAATTAAATCATAAAAATTTGCCATCATACACCTTTGAAATGTAGTAGGGGCATTACAAAAACAAAAGGGCATCCTTCCAAAAGCAAAAGTACCATAAGGACTGATAAAAGTTGTTTTCTCTTGATCCTCATGAGATATTTGTATTTGGTGATAATCAGTATATCCATCCAGAAATTAAATGTATTTATGACTAACTAGTCTATCTAGCATTTGATCTAGAAAGGAGACCACTATATCCATCCAGAAAATAAAAGTATTTATGCCCATCTAGTCTATCCAACATTTGATCTATAAAGGGTAGTGGAAAATGATCTTTCCTAGTGGCAAGATTTAATTTTCTATAATCAATGCATATTCACCACCCTATAACGTGAGTGGCAAGATTTAATTTTCTATAATCAATGCATATTCGCCACCCTGTAACTTATCTAGTAGATATTAATTCATTATGTTCATTCACAGCTACAGTTACTCATCCTTTCTTAGGAACGCAGTGAATTGGACTAACTCATGCACTATCTGAAATAGGGCAGATAATTCCATCATCTAACCACTTTAAAATTTCTTTCTTCACAATTTCTTTCATAACAGGATTCAGTCTCCTTTGAGGATCATCCCTGGGTTTGTAGTTCTCTTCCATATAAATTCTATGCACACAATTAAAGGACTAATTTCTTTAGTATCAACAATTATTCATCCAAAGGCTTTCTTGAACTTTTTCAAAATTTTCATCAACCTTTCTTCTTCTTCCATCATTAATTTTGAGGAAATTATAACTGGTAAAGTAAAAGAATCTCCTAAAAAAACATATTTTAAATGTTCACGAAGTAACTTCAACTCAAGTTCTGGAGGTTCTTCAAGTGATGAACAAAATGATTTATCTTTGTCTATCATGTCCAAAATTTCAAAACTTTCTCGAACATAGTTTGAATCTTCCTTAAAAAGTTCTTCACATCGATCTAATTCCTCTTGTTGCTCATGTTTCAAATCTTTTTCTTCTTATTTTTCTTCATAAGTTGTTTTGAAATAGCATTCACTTAGATATCTTATAACATCCATCCTATAACATTCATCATTTTTACCTTTTGTAGGTTATTTCATTGATCTTGAAATATTGAAAGTAGTTGTTTGATCATTGATGCGCATTATTAATTCCCCTTTTTGCACATCTATCATTTCTCTTCCTATGGCTAGGAAAGGTCTCCCCAAAATGATAGGTATCTATTTATCTTCCTCCATATCTAGCACAATGAAATCAACAGAAAAGATAAATTGATCCACTTTCATTAGGACATCTTCTATAACTCCTTTAGAGTATGTTATTAAACAATTTGTTATCTGCAGAGTTACAATAGTAGGGGTTATTTCTCCTAATCTCAATCTTTTGAATATTGATAATGACATAAGGTTAATGCTTGCATCTAGATCACATAAAGCTTTCCCATTAAAACTGTCTCCTATTGCACATGGAATTGTAAAGCTACCAGGATCTTTAAGCTTATCAGGAAGCTTTTTCTGAATTATAGTATTAACTCCTCACTAAGTGCAACAGTCTCATTATCTTCAAACTTCCTTTTTATGTTGAGAATATCCTTCATAAACTTTATATATATCGACATTTGTTATAAGGCTTCAACTAATAGGAATATTAATTATAAGCTTCTTAAATATTTCCAGAAATTTTGAAAATTGCTTATCCAACTTTTGTTGACATGTAAGCTTCTTAAATATTTCAAGAATATTTGGAAATTACTTATCCAACTTCTGCTGATGAAGTTTCTAAGGAAATGGAGGTGGTGGTTTTTTCAAATCAATTTTTAGTGGAGAAATAGGTCTTTCAGAATCTTTTGGAGCGTCCTTTTTTGTTTCTTCAATTTCTTCTCTCTCAACTTCAATTTCTTTTTGAACCCTATCTTCCAACTCTCTTTTGCTTCTAAGTTGAATAGCTTTTACTTGCTCTTTATTCTGGTCTTTTGAATTTGATTCAATCTTTTTAGGAAGTATTCCTTGGGATCTATTACTTAATGAATTTGCTATTTGCCCAAGTTGATTCTCAATATTTCTAATTGTACTTCCTTGACTTCGTAACTGAGTTTCCATTTGTAACACCACTTCTTCTATATACAACTTCTTCTCCTTAAATTGTGTATTACTATTGAAACCTGGAGGATAAGTAGATCTATAATTATTATTCCTTTGATTGTTCCAATTTTCCAATGGGTTTACTTGGTTGTTCCCCTTTTGCTGATTATTACCACCCGAATTGTTGTTCCAGTTAAAGTTGGGATGGTTTTTTTCAACTTGGGTTATAATAATTTGAATATGGGTTATTCTGCTTGTTATTTATGGCATTGGAATTTTCTAATGATGCTTGAGAATCTACCATTTGGTCTAATGAGTTCTCTTCAATCATGGAAATCAGTTGAGAAAAATTCATTCTAAATTGATCTAACTTCCTTGAAATTGCAGCAACTTAATTTGCTAACATAGTAAATGCATTAGTTTCATGAATATTGGCTACTTTCTTAGGATTCACACTCTTAGAAGGCCATTGAAAATTATTGGTAGTCATTTCTTCAATTAAAGTATGGGCATCATGAAATGGTTTTGACATCAATGAACCACTAGCAGCGGTATCGATAATTGATCTAAGAGATCCAACTAATCCATTATAAAAAATTTAAGTTATTAGCCAATCTGGTATAACATGGTGTGGACACTTTCTTAAGAGTTCTTTAAATCTTTCCCATGCNGACGGCCACCATCTCATTCATGATTGCAATTGTGAGACTAGAATAATAATTTATCTTAATTATTGTAAACTTTTTTTTCAGATAAGACGATGGCGCGAATTCAACAATTGAAATTTTTTGTTTTATTTGCAACAAAAATGTCAGGGATTCCACCACATTGATGATTTATTTTGATTTTCATTCATTCATTCTTATTAATTCTTATATCAGATGCTAATTATGTCTTAATAAAATCTTGAGATTCGATTTTTTTTTTTTTTTTTTTTTTTTGCAGTATTTTCATTCGTATTCTTCGTGTAGGTTTATATATGAATATAGTTTACGGAATTAGTAAATTAATTGATATTTGAGCATAGCTACGATGTGGCATGAATCTAGTATGGTTTAAACTATGGCTAAAATGATTTGTATCGTGCTTGAGCTACTCTCGACTTGGGCTTGACCTAGAACTTGATTAATTAATCGCTTTTGAGCTTGAGCTCAAGCTTAAATCTGCAGGATACACTCGGTTCACGAGTAAACATATTTATTATGAATAATAAAAAAATTAATTTAAGTTAGTTTTATAATACAATTAGAAATTATGAAATAAATAAATACAAATCACGTGTTATAAAATATAAATGTACACCCATAATGTATCAGCAGGAATCTCATAGGAAGCATCTGGTACCAAAGACAAGTATCATAAAAAAATGCCCACCAGAAGTCAAAGATCACATCAAAATGAACTCATAAAATCCAATGAATAACCAACGCCTCTCTAAGAAAGAGTACAGGATCTGCAGAACAACAATCCCTCTGGACAAGACCAAAGAATATCCCTAGAGAAAAGAGAAACATTGAGCTCCTCAAAACAACACCACGAATCATCTCGGAAAGAACCTGAAAGGCCCTTCAAGGCCACTAGCACCAAATACAACAACACAGCTCCCTAATGGCTTTTATGTTGAAAAGGTGGTGTTACCTGTCGGATTACGGTAAAGTGTCATCTGCTTGACAGCCTAACCTCATATTGACAATAGAAGTCTCGTCCAAAGGGAACAATAAATGCTAATCAGATCAAAAGTGCTAAAAGACTNCTCTCTAAGAAAGAGTACAGGATCTGCAGAACAACAATCCCTCTGGACAAGACCAAAGAATATCCCTAGAGACAAGAGAACCATTGAGCTCCTCAAAACAACACCACGAATCATCTCGGAAAGAACCTGAAAGGCCTTTCAAGGCCACTAGCACCTAATACAACAACAACACAGCTCCCTAATGGCTTTTATGTTGAAAAGGTGGTGTTACCTGTCGGATTACGGTAAAGTGTCATTTGCTTGACAGCCTAACCTCATATTGACAATAGAAGCCTCGTCCAAAGGGAACAATAAATGCTAATCAGATCAAAAGTGCTAAATGACCGAAGGACAATAGCTTGGTCGATCGAAGATTCATAGGTTGGTTGATCAAAGGTCCATGACTTGACCGACCAAAGGTCCATAGCTTGGCCAACTGAAGGTCCTTAGCTTAGCTGATAAAAGATCTATCCNAAGGTCCATGACTTGACCGACCAAAGGTCCATAGCTTGGCCAACTGAAGGTCCTTAGCTTAGCTGATAAAAGGTCTATCCTATGGCCGACCAAAGCTCCACACCCTGGGTGAACAAAGAACCATAGCATGGTCGACCAAAGATTCGTAATTCGATCGACTCAACCAAAAGTCTATATTATGATCGACCGAAGACCCTTACATAAACCAACTGAAGACCCAGCCTCAGACGACTGCAAAATGAGAAAGCCAAGTTATAGACACTTTTTATTTTATTTTATTCATGTATTTATGTATAACAAAAATGCCTCGTGACGACCTTATTTCATATGGCCAACCGAAGGTCCTTAGCTTAGCTGATAGAAGGTCTATCATTTGGCCGACCAAAGCTCCACACCCTGGGTGACCAAAGAACCATAGCATGGTCGACCAAAGATTCGTAATTTGATCGACTAAAAGCCCATAGTTTCATCAACCAAAAGTTTATATTATGATCGACCGAAGACCCTCACATAAACCAACTGAAGACCCAACCTCAAATGATTGGAAAATGAGAGAGCCAAGTTATAGAAACTTTTTATTTTAATTTATTCATGTATTTATGTATAACCAAAATGCCTCGTGACGACCTTATTTCAAAATTAGATAGGCAGGCAATTAGATATTTCATGTCCTTAAGTTTATAAATAGGTGGTCATTTCTACAACAAAAAAGCTAATGGATTATTCAAGCTGATCTAGTCATTTTCCTCTCTCTCTATCTCTATATCTCTCACTCTTCTATGATTTATTCCATGGATATGCTTTAAATGATAATCTAGAATTAAACATTCTAAAAAGTGCGGAGAATGTGGAACATACAAAAAACNCTGGGTGACCAAAGAACCATAGCATGGTCGACCAAAGATTCGTAATTTGATCGACTAAAAGCCCATAGTTTCGTCAACCAAAAGTCTATATTATGATCAACCGAAGACCCTCACATAAACCAACTGAAGACCCAACCTCAAATGACTAGAAAATGAGAGAGCCAAGTTATAGTCACTTTTTATTTTATTTTTTGCATGTATTTATGTATAACCAAAATGCCTCGTGACGACCTTATTTCAAAATTAGATAGGCAGGCAATTAGATATTTCATGTCCTTAAGTTTATAAATAGGTGGTCATTTCTACAACAAAAAAGCTAATGGATTATTCAAGCTGATCTAGTCATTTTCCTCTCTCTCTATCTCTATATCTCTCACTCTTCTATGATTTATTCCATGGATGTGCTTTAAATGATAATCTAGAATTCAACATTATAAAAAGTGCGGAGAATGTGGAACATACAAAAAACAAAAAAAAAAAAAGAGCACAATAGGGAGAATAAACCCATCTGAGAGACACAAGAAACATGGATTGCAACTGATAATTTGTGCATCAAAAAATTCAAGACTTAAGGGATCTTATGTTGGTTCAAATGGCAGAGTTGACCTTGGTGGTGCTTTGGGGAAGCNAAAACAAAAAAAAAAAAAGAGCACAATAGGGAGAATAAACCCATCTGAGAGACACAAGAAACATGGATTGCAGCTGATAATTTGTGCATCAAAAAATTCAAGACTTAAGGGATCTTATGTTAGTTCAAATGGCAGAGTTAACCTTGGTGGTGCTTTGGGGAAGGGAGCAATTTTCATGGGACCAAAGTCACTAATAGGAAGAACCTTTACCCCAACTCCACAGAGCAGCTCAGGGTGTGGAAAAAGTCCTTGACTCTCAGTATCTGGATTGTGTTGAGCCTGCACCTATGAAAAAACAATGACTTGGGCGCACGGAGGGTTGACATGTGGCATGAAATGTATTCTCCCTATAGATTTCAGTCGCTAAACCCAAGATAAGTTCAATGCCCCTTAACTTGATTCTTATAAAGGTTGTTCTGACTTGGCCGATCACATCACATCATTTGAATCGTCGGTCTACTTGCTAAAAAACATTGATGCACTTAAGTTCNTTCAGTCGCTAAACCCAAGATAAGTTCAATGCCCCTTAACTTGATTCTTATAAAGGTTGTTCTGACTTGGCCAATCACATCATATCATTTGAATCATCGGTCTACTTGCTAAAAAACATTGATGCACTTAAGTTACTTCTTTTAGTTACCACATCAAAGGAATCAATCCTCAGGTGGTTCAATGGGTTATCCACTAGGTTAATCACATCCTTTGCTAATTTAAAGTGGTTACTTGTGGCTTAGTTTGTTAGTGGGCAGAAGCTGCAAAAGTGTTCACANGAATCAATCCTCAGGTGGTTCAATGGGTTATCCACTAGGTTAATCACATCCTTTGCTAATTTAAAGTGGTTATTTGTGGCTTAGTTTGTTAGTGGGCAGAAGCTGCAAAAGTGTTCACGAGCTCTGTGGTTGGTCAACAGGGGACATCTTAAAAATCCTACGCACATACATCACTTGATTTTATAAGGAGACGTTGGAAGTATGGGGCCTCGGCTTAGTGGAGCTGCAGAACTTGGCCGAACTACTTCATATGGCCAACATCCACATCACTGTTGAGGAAAATTTCCTCAGCCTCTATTATAAACATGAATGATCTGGATATCATCCATAGAAGGAAACCCATCNGAACTTGGCCGAACTACTTCATATGGCCAACATCCACATCACTGTTGAGGAAAATTTCCTCAGCCTCTATTACAAACACGAATGATATGGATATCATCCATAGAAGGAAACCCATTATAAAAGTGGGTAGAGATCTATGGAAAATTGATGTCCGCTCATCCATCCCAAGCACGGGGACAACTGGATGCTCCAAGAGTATAAGAGGGTTGACCAAAACCACCAATGTGGTGGACAACAGAGGTACACCGACTAATTGTCATCTCAATAACATGAACAACTTCAGAATAAATATGAGACATTGAGGACTAGGTCCATGAGGGTGTCGATGATAGAGCTATTGGAAGCCATCTAGAATAAAGATTAGTTCAAAATGATGCTCGCATGAGGGCCAAATAATTCATCTGTGTCATTAAGAAGTATTGTGTATATCATCACGACCATGATTACTACACATAGGAATGTCAACATTTTCAGAGCCTGAACGAGGAGTTGACCACAACAGAGAAGCTCAAAGAGTTTGTAGTGCCTGAAGCGGTGCCACAGATACATGGGAAAGCTCCGGTTGAAGACATTTACCATGAATTCGTAAGGGCCAATGCCATTCACATCGCTGAAATTTTGGCTATCTTGAGAGTTGTCGGGGATCCCTCCAAAAGTGACAGCAAGAAATGGATTCAAACGAGTGCCTTGTGGCTGCCATTATTCCAAAATGCAACACTCATCCATCACTCCTCTATACTAATATTGAGCTACCCCTACAATGACACCATCATCATCATCATCATCATCATGATCAATAACTACTATTTTGTAGTATTTTTGTTGATATTAGTAGCTCTGTGAATAATTTGTTTAAATCATTATTCGACAAGATGAACCATCCATCGATTGATTTATATCACTGGTCAGACCTCTCTTTAGAGTTTCAGAAGAAAGAAAGGAAGTTCATGGAGTGGAAACACTATGAGTCACCTGAGGAGAGGGTGATAAGCAGTTTACTACATGGAAAATTTTTTGGTATATTTACCACCAATGTACACTTTAATCTTCATTCGTTCACTCTCTAATGACTACAAGCCCGTTTTCTATACACACCACATAAAAATGAAGTTTACATGTAAAAATGAGGTGATCAGCATGAAAGGAAATCTGGAGTAGTCTCAGAATAACTATATTCAAGTGTTCGGTAGCGCAGAGCAGGAGCCATTTGATCTCCAACACCAAAGGGAAGGGGGTCTCAAAACCAACGAGACCATCCTAAAACTACCCGTTACTGAAGGGGAGCTCAATAAGTGTTTCCTAATCATTGAAGATTTTGATGTAGGACATAAGTGTTCATTGGTCGAAACTCTTTGGGAACATTGTGGCATCTTCACCTAGTGAGTGGAAGAGATTTTGAGCATACTACTAGACGTCGCCTGCAACTGGCTAAAAGTTAATCTGGCCACTCGACCCATGAAGCAAGGGATTAGATCCTCAACTATGATACTAACAAGGCTGATTTGGGAGAAGGATAAAAAGAATAAGAATGCTAGATACATTCATGAGGTGCAATACCAATCGTGTGTCTCTAATGAAGTAAGGGTGTAGAAGGCTAATAATA
>JXCR01112435.1:47920-69792 GCA_002079205.1 Phalaenopsis hybrid cultivar | reverse complement strand
TCATAAAGTACACATCTCCTCATAATAAGATTCTTACATTGTTTATATAAACAAGGCTCGTCCTAAAAATATGCTTTCACATCATGAATAAATTTTCTTTGTTGTTCTAGTGTCAGCATAGGTGGCAAAATATCACTTACAATATAATTAATAATATCAGCATACCATGGTATTTTCCACTCATTAATATTATAAAGTTGTTCATCAGGGAAACTGTCTGTAATTTCATTGTCGATGTTAGATAATTCATGATTTTCTAATCTCGATAAATGATCAGCAATTTGATTATCAGTTCCCTTTCTATCAATAACCACGAGATCAAATTCTTGCATCAATAGTATCCATCTAATCAACCTTAGTTTAGCATCCTTCTTTTGCATCAGATATTTAATAGCAGAGTGATCAGTATGCACAACACATTTAACTCCAATTAAATAAGATCTAAATTTATCCAAAGCATACACAATGACTAGTAACTCTTTTTCAGTAATAGTATAATTAATTTGTGCATCATTAAGAGTTTTACTACCGTAGTATATAACTTTAAAAATCTTTTCATAGCTTTGTCCAAGAACAGCTCCAATAGCATAATCACTAACATCACACATCAGTTCAAATGGTTTCTCCCAGTTAGGTGAAACTATAATAGGAGCTGTGATTAATTTTTTCTTTAATAACTCAAAGGCATTTAAATAGCTTTCACTAAATTCAAATTTCCTGTCCTTTTCTAAAGTTGGCATAGAGGTTTAGTAACTTTTGAGAAATCTTTAATAAAATGCCTGTTAAAACCAACATGTCTAAGAAAACTCCTAACTTCTCTTATATTAGTAGGAGGTGTTAGTTTAGATATAACTTGAATTTTTGCAGAGTCTGCTTGTATACTATCTTCCAAAATTTTATGCCCTAACACAATTCCTCTAGCAACCATAAATTGACATTTCTCCAATTTAGAACTAAATTAGTTCTTTCGCATAACTCTAAAACTTTTTCAAGATAAATTAAGCATGTGTAATTAGTTCTTTCGCATAACTCCAAAACTTTTTCAAGGTAATTTAAGCATGCGTCAAATGATATTTTCGCTCCAAAACTTTTTCAAGATAATTTAAGCATGCGTCAAATGATGTTCCAAATACAGAGAAATAATCTCCTGCAACCATAAATTGATATTTCTCCCAATTCAGAACCAAATTAGTTCTTTCGCATAACTCTAACTTTTTCAAGGTAATTTAAGCATGCGTCAAATGATGTTCCAAATACAGAGAAATAATCCATAAATAATTCCAATCCATCATCAATTAACTTAGTAAATATGGACATCATACATCTCTGGAATGTTGCAGGTGCATTACATAATCCGAAAGGCATTCTTCGAAAAGCAAAAGTTCTAAAAGGACTAGTAAATGTTGTCTTTTCTTAATCCTCAGGAGCAATATGAATTTGATGGTAACCGGTAGATCCATCTAAAAAGCAAAAAATATTTGTGCCCAACCAGTCTATCTACTATTTGATCTAAAAAGGGTAAAGGGAAGTGATCTTTCCTGGTGGCAGTGTTTAATTTTCTATAATATGTCACCCAGTAACTTGTANAATCCTCATATCTTCTAGGCAATTTGTGTTGATTGCTTCACACAAATGTAAGCCCTAAATAAATAAAAATTATCATATAAAACATCTAAATGATTTCTCCTAAACTAAAACCAAACAATAAGATAGCTTGGGAAGTCACCGAAGTTCTCCTTTGGATCCGTGACATCCTTCAGTGTTTCCTTCTTTGGACTCCAAAACAAAATGCTCAAAATTTGAACCAATCCCTTTTACACATCTTAGTCCGATACCTTTGAAATATCCTTACCATTTGAACTCCTTGAAGGTAATTTTTCTTATTTTTTATTAGGAGTATTCTTAGGTAACTTCAGTTATCTAAGATGTAATTAACTATAGGGGCTTGCCCTTATAGGAAGCTTTTTCCGAACCCAGCATAATATAAACCCTATTTAATTCCTTATTTTAAATAGGGGAACTTGTCGGCCAATACATTGGTTTCCTAGACCAAACAAATGTCATAACTTTCTTTAGTTTATTTGATCAAGCCTCACCCTCAACTTTTGTGTTCATCCTTCGGGATAGATACAGGATTTGAGGTAAAGCGCTCTTTCATCTAAACTATGAAAATTATGGGATCAGTTTGACTTCCTCTTTTTCAAAACTAAAATTTAAAAAAAACGTCCTTCCGAAGCGTGCAACAGGATTTTAATTCTGATGACCGACAGCTTCTTACGGGCAAACCCCACACCAAAAATAATGCCGACATTGTCAATTTGGTAAAAATGGACATTTGGAGTGATTTTGGATGCTTTGGGAAGGTTTGGGGTGTCAAGGGTATTTTTGTAATTTTGGCAATTTTGGGGGTTTTTTGGTAAATTTGCAATTTTGGGTAGCTTGGGTATTTTCAAAAGATTTGAAATGACTTTTGAACAAGTTTGGGTATTTTGGATGAATTTGAAGATTTTGACCAAATTTGGGATTTGGGGGTGTTTAGGTAATTTGGGTAGGTTTGGGGGTAAAGGCCGAGTTGGATATTTTTGGTAGAATTGGGAAGCTAACCACCACAGATGAGCTATGGACCAATGAAATCCCCTTTTGGGACCTCTATGTACTGGTCTTAGCTAAACCCTAGCCTAGGCTCAGTGGGTTTAGAGGACCATCTACATGAGTCTCTCAAAGGATAAAGGGATCAAAGTTAACAATTTTCGGTTTAAGGTTGTGAGTGGGTATAAGTGATAATGAGTGCAAGTGAGTGCAAGTGAGTTTAAGTGAGTGAAAGTGAGTGCCTTAGCCCTAGACCAACACTTAGAGTCAACCCTAAGGGCAAGTAGTCCTATGGGAACTCACCTTGAGCTCCCCTATATTGACCCTACCTACTAAGTGCTAGAGGTTAGGACCAATATGTGGAACTTCAAGTTGAGCAAAGAGGAGTATAGAATTTCTAATGTTGAGGGTTCCTCTTCTAGTTTTCTAGGAATAGTCAACAGGAAAGTCTTATGGCTAGACATTAGGCTACTAAAGAGGAAAAACTAAACCTCAACTAAAAGTGAGGTCAACACATGCTTAATTAAATTACTAAATATTGACAACATGCATCTTTGAAATGTTGCAAGTGCATTGCATAGTCCAAAAGGCATTCTACGAAAAGAAAAGGTTCCATAAGGGCTTGTAAATGTTGTCTTTTCCTGATCCTCGGGAGCAATTGGAATTTGATGATAACTGGTATATCCATCTAAAAAACAGTAATATTTATTTCCAACCAATCTGTCCAACATTTGATCTAAAAAGGGTAAAGGAAAGTGATCTTTCCTGGTGGCCAAGTTTAATTTTCTATAATCTATACAAATTTGCCAACCAGTAACTTATTTTATTGGAATTAATACATTTTTCTCATTTACTTCAACGGTCACTCCTCATTTCTTTGAAACACAGTGAATTGGGATTACCCAAGTACTGTCTGAAATAAGATATATAATTCCATCATTTAACCATTTTAAAATTTATTTTTTAACAACTTCTTTGATTTTTGGGTTTAATCTCCTTTGTGGAACAGCTTTAGGTTCGTATTGTTCATCTAATAAAATTATATGCATACAAATTGAAGGACTGTTTTCTAAGAATAGTAATAGTTAGAACTATGATTTTTCCATCCAGAATTGTAATAGTTAGAATAAGAATTGTTATTTCAATTATTAATAGCATTCAAAGTTTCATAAGATGAGTGAGTATCAATTATCTATCCTAGTGAATTTTTCTCCAATACTGGTGGTATTTGAGAATAGTTCACTCTAATTTGATCAATTTTTTTTGATATAACAACAATTTGAGATGTTAAAATAGACATTGCATTAGATTCATGAATACTAGCCACTCTCTCAAGATTTACCCATTCAGAGGGCCATTGAAAATTATTAGTAGTCATTTCTTCTTTTAAAGAGTATGCTTCATCAAAAGGTTTTAACATTAAAGATCTGCCTACAGTGACATCTATAATAGATCTAAGTGATCCTACTAATCCATTGTAAAAAGTTTAAATTATTAACCAATCTGGTAAAGAATGGTGTGGACATTTTTTAAAGAGATTTTAAATCTTTCTCAGGCTTCATATATTGATTCCCCTTCAAACTGACAAAAAGATGTAATATCGTTTCTATACTTAGTGGTTTTCAAGGGTGGAAAATATTTAGCCAAGAATTTTTGTGAGAGTTCTCCCAAAGTTCTAATAGATCCAGGTGCTAAAGAATTTAACCAAGCTTTCGTTTTATCCCTCAATGAAAAAGGATAAAGTCTAAGCCTAATAGCATCATTAGACACTCTGCCATATTTAAAAGTAGCACAAATCTCAACGAAATTAGCAAGATGTAAGTTAGGTTCTTCAGTAGGTGTTCCTCCAAACTGATTAATTTGTATCATTTGGATAGTAGCAGGTTTATGCTCAAATAAATTAGCAGCAACATCAAGATTTTGAATAGTTAAGTGAAGTTCATTTGTTGTTGGATTAGCATAATCTTTTAAAGGTCTTACTTGATTTTTATTTATTTGATTATCTAAGTTATTCGCCATTTTGCTCAAAATTTTAATTTTTTTTGTTGCTTTCAAATCTTTCTAATAGTATGTTCTGATTTTGAATTGTAAGGTACTAAACCTTCAGATCTAATATTTCGCATAAACAAATATAATTAGCTGTAAAGTTTTTTATAAAGTTTTAATCTTTTCTTCTTACATGAATCTCTAAGATTTTTAATACTTAAAAAAAATACAAATTCCTTTACTTAAAATAGAAAAACATGGTCTTATTCTATCATACCAAATATTGTAATCTCTAAAACAACCTCTTAAAATAGAAACCATAGTCTTATTCTATCATACCAAATATCTTAATCTTTAAAATTAACCTTTATTATTTAGAAATTTTTTACTTAAGCTTACTATATATTTAGAAACATAGATATAGTTATCTAAAGTTACCCTCTAACAGCAAAGGTCATGTTAATTTTTTTTTTAAAATGTTTTGAAAAAATAACTAATTGAGGACAAATAAAATTAAGTCTCTTTTCTTTAAAAAGGAGTTTTTGTTCCCCCCAACCTTAAAATTTTAAAAGATTTTAAATGAAGAACTGAAAAATTAAGGGTTAAAGAAAACATTTAATACATAAAGAAAAGACATACATGATGACGGTTCTGATTTGAAACTTAACTCTAAAATATTGCACGTGCTAATATGAAAAGTTACAAGACTTAAAACATTAAATAACACATAATACATATAAAAATTTTCCTATAAAGAGTTAACTACAAATACATCCAACTAAAAACTAATAACTTCTAGCAGTTTCACAACTCTAAAGTTCACAACACAGCATCTAACAAAATAAAGTACCACAATCCACAAACAAATAGTCTTAAAAATAAAGTACAATTAAACATCAACTAAACAAGAATCTAACTAAAGCATCACCAATCATCATCATCATCATCATCTTCTTCTTTTACATCCAAATTCTACTGCTGATATGGAGTAAAAACAAAGTGAGTAGGAAACTAAACTTAGTGATCACCCTTCATGAATTTGGCCATTGCATCATCATAAGCAGCATCATATTCAAACTTTTGTCTAATCAAATCATCAAAGTGAGCATTTCTACCCCCATATTTTCCATTCTATGATTAATTCTCAAAATATTTCCCTACTGATAAGTAGCATCATAGTGATCACTAGAAGTACCTGAAGTATAAGGAATTTCCCTAGTCCTACTTCCAGATCTACATCCAACATGAGATTCATAAGTCGTTATATTGGCAGACCCAATAGATTTTAGAGGTTCAATGCTCTCCTCGTCTGGTTTATAATTAATTCCTGCATGTTCACATAGTGTGAAGATCAGGGCAGGGTGTGCTAAACCTTCAGAAGTCTCTCCAAAAGTAATAGATCGAGTGTTACTATAAATAATATAGCCTACATCTATTCTTTTCATCTGTTGGATACAGAAGTTCAAGATGGCTCTATACCTTGTAACCTCACTATGATGATTTAGTGGAATCATTCTTCCAGAAATAAAATAATGTTAGGCCTTAGATGCTACATTTAACATAGAAAGAGGAAAGTTTACCTTAACTCCATTCTTCACCTTCCAAGTTCCTCTTCCATCAGTAAGAAAATAAATTACCTCATCCAAGACCTCATTCGTAGTGGAAAACAATTTGTATTGGCAGCTATACACATCTTCCAATTGATAAAATTCATTAATCTTCCTTGGAGTAAACTCCACCATTTTCCAATGAACAAACTCAAAGTCTTCAGATGAACTTCACTTAACTATTTTCCAACGAACAAACACAAAGTCTTCAGGGTGATTTTTCCATCCAGAATTATAATAGTTAGAATAAGGATTGTTATTTCAATTATTAATAGCATTCAAAGTTTCATAAGATGAGTGAGTATCAATTATCTATCATAGAGAATTTTCCTCTAATACTGGTGGTATTTGAGAATAGTTCACTCTAATTTGATCAATTTTTTTTTGATATAACAACAATTTGAGATGTTAAAATAGACATTGCACTAGATTCATTAATACTAGCCACTCTCTTAAGATTTACCCATTCAGAGGGCCATTGAAAATTATTAGTAGTCATTTCTTCTATTAAAGAGTATGCTTCATCAAAAGTTTTGACATTAAAGATCCGCCTACAGTGACATCTATAATAGATCTAAGTGATCCTACTAATCCATTGTAAAAAGTTTGAATTATTAACCAATCTAGTAAAGCATGGTGTGGTCATTTTTTAAGGAGATTCTTAAATCTTTCCCATGCTTCATATATTGATTCCACTTCAAACTGACAAAAAGATGTAATATCGTTTCTAAGCTTAGCGATTTTCAAGGGTGGAAAATATTTTGCCAAGAATTTTTGTGAGAGTTCTCCCAAAGTTCTAATAGATCCAGGTGTTAAAGAATTTAACCAAGCTTTCGTTTTATCCCTCAATGAAAAAGGACAAAGTCTAAGCCTAATAGCATCATTAGACACTCTGTCATATTTAAAAGTAGCACAAATCTCAACAAAACTAGCAAGATGTAAGTTAGGTTCTTCAGTAGGTGTTCCTCCAAACTGATTATTTTGTACCATTTGGATAGTAGCAGGTTTATGCTCAAATAAATTAGCAGCAACATTGGGATTTTGAATAGTTAAGTGAAGTTCATCTGCTTTTGGATTAGCATAATCTTTTAAAGGTCTTGATTTATTTTTATTTGATTATCTAAGTTATTGGCCATTTTGTTCAAAATTTTAATTTTTTTTTTGTTGCTTTCAAATTTTTTTAATAGTATGTTCTAATTTTGATTTGTAAGGTACTAAACCTTCAGATCTAATATTTCGCATAAACAAATATAATAAGCAAAGAAAAATTTCTTAAAAATACTCTTAAATAATATTTCAAATTTACCTAAGTCATCCACCCTTAAATGGTTTTATAAATCTTAATAACTATTTTATTCCCCTTCTATTCTCCTCCTTCTTAAAACTTACAAATTTTCACAATTTTGATTCAACGTTAAATAACACATAATGTTCCACACAAATAATCACTTTAATTAATTTTTTAGAAAAAATACAAACACAATTTACACATTTTCTTCAATCGAAAGGTTGTTTGACGAGATATCTCCTAAACACATCAATTCAAATACAAAACAAACTTAACATCAAAACACATAAAACAAACAAACACAACTATGAACAAACAAACTAGACTCTAGAACTTAATTCCACATTCCTTCCAGTGGAACATATCCTAGACTTTCACTTGTTTCTCTTGGGGCATTCAGAATATAGATTTGATAGAATGGATGGTGGTGAAAAACTCTCATTGAGTCTTCTTTAATCCACTTGTTTTTCAAATATACTGCCTTGTCTGCTTCTTCTTTATGACTTATATGACTGAATTTCATTTTGAGTTACCATATGATATGCTCAAAGTATGTGTTAGTCTCATTCACTTTTTTTTTAATGAGGCCACATTGGCCTCAATCTTTTGCGATCTTCTCCGCTATTCCTTTTATACTCACGACTAGGAATATGTTGTATAACTCTTGCGCACTTTGACTCACGCACCTCTTCTTAATTGATTCTTCTTTCTTTTTCATTTCAATCTCCTAAGAAGATATTTTTGCAAGTTCTCTCACCCTTTTTCCCTTCACTTAAACTTTAGAATGAATATTTGAAGTGGGGTAAAAATTCCCTTCATTCCTATGTTATTTATAGGCCTTGGATGAAGCCTAGACCCACTACTCACGTTCACAAACCACTAAATCACGTTTAAAGACACTAAAACACGTTTAATCCTTCTATAATATTAATTCTACTCATTTTTTTCTTCTTAACTACTGCACTTAAGTGTTATGTTTTGGCGCTAAAGCGCCAGTGCTTACTTTAGCACAGTTCTACTTAACGTCCAAATATGCACTCTAACTCATCTAAGTTTTTAATTAAGGTCTTATAATCCTTACTATATCATTATATATTAAAAAATACTACAACATTTTTTTAATCAAACACAACAACATTTCATTTAAAACAAATACACACTGATAACTATGGGTTGCCTCCCATAAAGGACTTGGTTTTATGTCGTCAGCCCGGCGTAATCAGTGTTTATTTTGGTTGACCCAACAACATAAGATAATTTAATTTAAGTTGATCACCTAAAAAATAGGGTTTCAGCCTGTAACCATTCACTTTGAATATTTTCTTAGTTTTAGGACCTTGGATATCCACAGGTTCATAGGGATTAAATTTTATCACAAAAAATGGGCTCATCCATCTTGACTTAAGTTTTCCTGAAAATAATCTTAATCTTGAGTTATATAGCAGAACTTGTTGCCCTGACTCAAAATATTTAGCAAGAATCCTCTGATCATGCCACAGCTTCATCTTTTCTTTATAAATCTTAGTAGTATTATAAGATTCATTCATTATCTCTTCAAGCTCATTTAATTATAATAGTCTTTTCTCACTAGCATCTTTTAAATTATTATTGAATTCTTTAATAACCTAATATGCTTTATGCTCAAGTTCAATTGGTAAATGATAAGCTTTCCCAAATATTAGCCTATATGGGGACATTCCTATATAAGTTCTATATGCAGTCCTATAAGCTCCCAAAGCATAATCAAGTTTGACCGACCAATCCATTTTTATTGGATTCACAGATTTTTCCAAAATTCATTTAATTTGAGGATTGGATAATTCATCCAAACCACTTATCTGAGCATGATAAATAGTAGCAATTCGATGGTTAATATGATATTTCTTTACTAATTTCTCCATTATTACATTTCTAAAATGACTTTCCTCATTAATTATGATCACTCCCGGCATCCCCAAATCTACAAAATATGTTTGTTCTTAAAAACTTTGCAATACTTTGAGCAACACATTGAGATGAAACAACAAATTTTATCCATTTAGATCCATAGCTACTGTTAACAATATATATAAATTTTTGAAAGACGATATAAATTATCCGATGAAATCTAATCCCCAAACATCAAATATCTCAACTTACAATATATACTTGAGGGACATCTAATGTCTTCTAGAAATATTGCCTACACGTTGACATTGATCACAAGTTTTGATATAAGCATTAACATCTCTAGAGATTGTAGGTTAATAAAATCCAGATAGCAAAAACTTTTACGTTATTTTATCAACACTAAAATGTCTCCCAAAATCAGAATCATGACATTTTTGGATAATTTTATAAGTTTCTTCTAAAGGCAGTCATCTTTGAATAATTAGATTATTTCCTTGTTTATATAAAAAATGATCATCCAAAAAATAAGTCTTAGCTTTCGATAAAAATTTCCTGTTCTATTGATATGTCAAATCATATGGTATAATATCGCTAACAATAAAGTTCGCAATAACGACATACCATGGAACACACCACTCATTAATATTGAACAATTTTCATCTGAAAAATGTTCATTAATTTCTTTTTCAAAACAAAGTGATTTTTCTAATTCAACTTTGGACAGATGATCAATAATTTGATTATCATCTCCCTTGTTATCTACTATTTCAAAGTTAAATTCTTGCATAAGAAGAATCCATCTTATCAGTCTTAGTTTTGCATCATTTTTTTATTAAATATTTAATAGTAGAATGATCAGTATGCACAACACATTTTGTTCCAATTAAATATGATATAAATTTATCAAAAGCATATACTATTGCTAATAACTCTTTCTCAGTTGTAGTATAATTAATTTGAGCTTCATTAAGACTCCTACTAGCATAGTAAATTACTTTGAAAATATTATCAAGTTTTTGTCCTAAAGTAGCTCCAATAACATAATCACTTGCATCAAAAATAAATTCAAAAGGTTTTTCCCAATATGGGGAAACAATATTTAGAGAAGCTTTTAGGCACTCCTTATCAAAATAAAAAAAATACATCTTTTTCGAGTAAATGACATAGAGACTTATCAATTTTTTAGAAGTCTTTAATATATCATATGTAGAATCTAGCATGTTCTAAAAAACTCTTAATTTCCCTCACATTTGTTAGGTGAGGTAAATTAGCGATCACTTGAATTTTTGCAGGATCTAATTTCATACCATTTTATCATATGTGATGTCCTAAAAAAATTCCTCCTATCATAAATTAGCGTTTTTCTCAATTAAGGACTAATTTTGTTTCTTCACAACGCTTAAGAACTTTTAGTAATGCTCTAAACATGATTCAAATATAGTTTCAAATACTAAAAAATCATCCATAAAAACTTCAATTCCTTTTTTCAAATAAATCACATAAAAAAAACCCTCATACATCTTTGAATTGTAGCGGGATCATTACATAAACCAAAGGACATTCTTCTAAAAGCAAATGTACCATAAGAACTGGTAAAATTTATATTCTCTTGATCCTCAGGAGCTATCTGTATTTGCTGATAACCAATATATCCATGTAAAAAATAAAAGTATTTGTGCCCAACTAGTCTATCCAACATTTTATCTAAAAAGGGTAGTAGAAAATGTTCTTTCCTAGTCATAAGATTTAATTTTCTATAATCAATGCATATTCACCACCTTGTGACTTATCATATTTGTATTAACTCGTTATGTTCATTAATATTCACATTCACTCCTTCTTTCTTAGGAACACAGTGAATTGGACTAACTCATGCACTATCCAAAATATGGTATATAATTCCAACATCAAACAACTTCAAAATTTCTTTCTTAACAATTCCTTTCATAACAGGATTCAATCTCTTTTGAGGATCAGTCTTAGGTTTGCAGTTTTCTTCCATAAGAATTCTATGCATACAAATTGAAGGACTGATTCCTTTAATATCAGTAATTGTTTATCTAAAGGTTTTCTTATAATTCTTCAAAGCTTTTATTAAACTATATTCCTCTTCTAAAGTTAAATTTGAGGAAATTATAACCGGTAATGTTGAGGAATCACATAAAAAGACATATTTTAAATGTTTAGGAAGTAACTTCAATTCAAGTTCAGGAGGTTTTTCAATCGATGGACAAAAAGATTTTTCTTTTTCTATCGTGTCCAAAATTTCAAAACTTTCTAAAACATAATTTGAATCTTCCTTATGAAAATCATCAGTATGCTCTAATTCCTCTTCTTGCTCGTTTTCCAACTCTTTCATTTCATATTTTTCTTCATAAATTGCTTTGAAATGATATTCACTCAAATATCTTATTACATCCATTATGTAATATTCATCATCTTTACCTTTTATAGGATACTTCATCAATTTTAAAATATTAAAAGTAATTGTTTGATCATTAACGCACCAAGTTAATTCCCCTTTCTACACATCTATCATTTCTCTTCCCATGGCAAGGAAAGGTCTCTCCAAAATGATATGTATCTCTTTATCTTCCTCCATACCAAGCACAATGAAATCAACAGGAAAGATAAATTAATTTACTTTCACTAAAACATCTTCAATATATCCCTTAGAATGTGTTATTGAACGATTTGTTAACTGCAAAGTTACAGTAGTAGGGGATATTTTTACAAATCCCAGACTTTTAAATATTGATAATGACATAAGGTTAATGCTTGTACCTAAATCACATAAAGCTTTCCCATAAAATTTGTCTCCTATTGCACGAAATTGTGAAGCTGTCAGGATCTTTGAGCTTTTTAGGAAGCTTTTCTGAATTATAACACCACATTCCTCACTAAGTGCAACAGTCTCATTATCTTTGAACTTCTTTTTTCTGTTAAGAATATGCTTCATATACTTCACATAGCTTGACATTTGCTCTAAGGCTCCAGCAAATATAATACTAATCGTAAGATTTTTAAAGATTTTCAGAAATTTTAAAAATTTTTTATCCAACTTTTGTTGACGAAGTATCTGAAGAAATGGAGGTGGTAGTCCTTCCAAGTCAATTTTTAGTGGAGAAGTAGGTCTCTCTAAGCCTTTTGGAGCGTCCTCTTTATCTCTTCAACTTCTCTCTCTACTTCAATCTCATTTTGAACCTGGGTTATAATAGTTTGAATACATTATTTGACTTATTATTTATGAGATTCAATGTTTCTAATGATGTTTAAGAATCTACAATTTGGCTTAATGAATTCTCTTCAATCATTGAAATTAATTGAGAAAAATTCAATCTGAATTGGACTAACTTCCTTGAAATTGTAGCATTTCTAAGTTTTATAATTTGAAAAGAATAGTATTTTATATTTTGGAAAATATAAAACCAGATCAATCTCATATTTTAAGTAGTTTAAATAAATGAGCCTAATACTGCAAGTAATGTATTCATCCCAAAGGATAAACACGCCACTTACTGGTAAAGATCGATTAAATAAACTAATGATCATATGACATCTGTTAAGTCTACGAAACCATTTTTATTATAAGCTGACAAGTTCTCTTATTTAATATGAAGAATCAAATAAGGTTTATATTAGGTTGGGTTTGGAAATGCTTCCTATAAGGGCAAACCCCTATGGATAATTATATCTTAGATAACTGAAGTCACTTAAGAAAACTCTCAATAAAAATCAGGGGATATTATCTTCAAGAAATTCAAAGGGATAGGAATTTTCAACGAGATCGGACAATGAGGTGTGAAATGGTAATGAAATTTAGAACACTTTATTATATAATCCAAAGAAAGAAAGTCTAGGGGATCACACAGATACTGAGAAGAACCTCAGTGACTTCACAAGTTATCCTACTATTTGGCTTCAGTTTCAAAGAAAAATTATTCAAGTGTTTCATCCCACAAATTTTATTAATTAGGGCTTATATTCGTGTGAAATGATCACACAAATAGCCTAAAAGATTTGAGGATTTAGGTCATGGCAGACAACAACCTCAAAATCCTAAAGCAAATTAGGGCTTAAATTGTATTGCATAGTTATACAAAGGCCTAAAGATAAATTTAGGATTTATGTTGCATAAGCAAACAACCTTAAATTCCTATAGATTTGTTATTTAATTCTAAAGATGGTCCTGCTGCCCACAATGCTAGCTTCAAGTTCCTCATTGTAGAATATTTAAGTTTTCTAAAGTGTCAAGTTATGATGTCAAATTAAATGTCCCTTTGGTTATGGTTCTTTAAATATTATGGGGCCTGTTAAAGTTGATTAGGACAAAACCGTTTAGGATCCCACGGTTCCCTCATTCTGACACCATTATTTTCTTTCGGAGTCACTTAGTCCAAATGAATTTACTAAACTCAACTCAATGAGTTCCATACTTTTATTTAGACCGTGGAAAATCTCATTAGCAACTATAGGTTACCTCCTTTGAGGGATTCCCGATCATCCGATAGAGACATCTTAATTTAATTGCAATTGTTGTTTTGTGATGTTTATGATTAAATTTTGAGTTGTTCTTATATTTTGAATATTTTGGTGATGAATTTTATCCTGATTGATTTTAATTTTGATTTTTGTTTCAGTTTTGTGGTTATCCTAAAGGTTTTAGTTTAAACATGCAGGGTGATATCGTTATTTTAGCTTGCAAGTTTATAAGTAAAAAGTGCAGTAAGGAAAAATACAAAAAAGGAAAGTAATGTAAACTATAAAGGAGTACCTGTCGAGTCTTCTCGTTCCTCCACCTAAAATTCTTAGTACTTGTGAAGCATGTATATAATTTTGCAGAAATTAAAACATGTTTATAAGGGATAGGAGAAAATACATGTTTGAGGTGTGTCTACCAGATCCCATGGCATATCTTAATGGTTAGTATTCATTTAAATGTATAGATTCTTTCTTAATCAAGGAATATTGAGTTCAATCATACTTCAAGATATTCGAAAGGGTATGAGAAGGATATATGGACCATACCGCAGACATCTCACAATCCCTTAAAAAGTCTCGAGTTTATTCATACTCATTATGTTGCTTAATAACTCATCCCTATCATACCCTTATGCTCATGAATTGGTGTTCTAGCTAACCCTAAGGATGGGGTAATTATCACTTGATATCTCACTTATGAATTATATGGGTAAAGGCCCTTGGGGGCAACTTAACTTAATTAAGGAATTTAATTAATTTGATTTTTAGGGAAAGGGCTTGTAGTGTTTTGAAAGGTTTTAAATTAATTATGAGTTATTTTGTAAACCTCATTAGATAAAATTTTGATTAAGCATAGTTCACTACTAAGCTCTTAAGATTTAATGGGTAGATTTGTAATTTCAAGAAAAAGGATTTTTCAATATTTATATTTATATTCTTAATCATTTTCATGAATTATAAATCATCTGAAAACCATTAGTTGGGGCTTAAAATCAATGGGTTATAATCTTCCAAAGCTAAACCCTTACCTTAATATCTCCTTATTTAAATGTTCTTCCAAATTTCATTAATCTTGAAAAATTAAATATTTATCCTTTATAAGATTAAAATGAGATTGGTTATTACCACTTATCCCTGTTATGTTTCAATCATTAAGATATGTTATTTAAGATCATTTATTGCCCATTTAGTCCTTTGATTAAGTATAGACAATAATTAAGCTTTAAATTCCAAAATTACCCTTTTGCCGCTAAGGCCTTAACACCCTATAATTTATTAAATTAGACTCAAATGACTAGAAAATTTTATATTACCTCAATCATGAGTTAATTAAAACATCAGAGGAGAAAATGAGGTTTTTCTGAATTTATTTAATTTTATAATTATTTTTAATGCAAAAATAGGAATTTTCAATGAAAATTTAATAACTCAATCAAAATAAAACATCTATCCTTAAGAAAATTATTGGAACTTCACCTAGGTTAGAGGAACACTTGGAATAATTTTCATGAATTTTAAAGTTTAATTTAATTATTATAATTATTTGTTTGTTTTGAACATTAATTAAATATAAATATTATTTAAGTGGATAATTAAGTTTATATTTTTTATTAAATCTCTCTGAGTCCAAGAAACCCAAAAAAATAAATTTCATATCTTTATGGCTTATGTTTTAATTATTAGAATTATTTTAGTGAAAAATTAGAGAAAATTCAGTTTTAAGCCTTTTAAAATTAATATCTTGACTTAGAAATATATAAAAATTGTTTTAATTGGTCTCAAGTGATCACAAAGTCAATAGTGTCATTTTAGTATGTTTTAACAATTTCACATTTTTTTAAGATTTTTAATTAATTTTTAATTATTTAAATACTCAAAAATAGCTAAAAAATGAAGTATTTATTTTAATTCAAATTTTATTTTTATTAAGTTTTTGTGGTCATAAGGAGCTTTCAAGATCAATTTAGTATTTTTTTGAGTTGTATTTTAATTATTAGAATTATTTTAATGTAAAAAATGTGATTTCACTTAATTAATCCATTTGAGTGGTTAAATTAACTCCAATTAACTTAATTTTTTTATGGGCAGCTCCTCTAACATTAAATTATAGTGTGAAATGGTTTTTTAGGTCATTTACATTTATAATTACTCCAAATTAATTTTCTTTTCATTTTTAAGGTTACTAATAATTAAGGCTTTTTTTAATGAGTTAAATCAAGTTTATATTCTTCCTAGGATCCTCCGACCACAGTGAACCTACCAAAATAATTTTTTTATTTTTCTGATGAGTATTTTAATTATTATGATTTTTATACCAAATAGGGGCCCTTAACTTGAAAATTAGATATCTCTAGTTAGATATGCCCCCTGACCTTGGAAAAATCAAGAGGGATGCCTAACAATAGAGACATCAAAAGCCCCATGGTCCCATGTCATGGTGAAATGTCTATGCAAATAAATAATAAAACTAAGAAAAAAGCTATTTAATTATTTAAAAATTATACATCCATCAAATGGACATGAAAATATATCCACATTGTTCTCCTCTGTTCACTAAGCAAGAGAATATTTTTTTTTTATTTTTGTGATTTTTCTACACAAAATTATGAACTTTTGAATTTCTAAAAAAATAGAAAAATGCCCTATTTTTTCACTTATCCAAGCGACGCCACACAATCCTACGACGGCTCCGAAGCTCCACGCGGCGTGCTCCCATTCAACATCGTCTTCCACTCGAATGCCCCAACAGCCCGCCTTTCCATTCCGTCTGCTTGTCCAACTCCAGCACAACCATCCGTCAGATACACGTTTGATCCAACGACGCTCTGTCATCATCCCAAATGAATTAACCCGCGAGCCGTCCACATTTAAACCTTAATATCTCTCTTGATTCTTAACTAAATTAAGTGTGATTTGATCCTATAGACTCGTCTTGACTAGGAGAACATATCCATATGGTTAATCAACTCTTAAATCAACTCTATGAACATGGAGAATCAAATGAAGTTTGGTTTAGAGTTAGGTTTCAATACCTTCGTCCAAGAGGTGTGGCCTCAATTGGGTGCTTCCAAAAGCTTTCCTTGAGTTCAAAGAGCTCCAAGATGAAGCCTCAATCCATGGTGAAATGCTTAGGTATGATTTCCACCAAGGCCGGTTTGGGGTGTTGATCAAAGACCCCCTTAGGGTGCTATGGTAATGGGGCTTCTATAGGGGATCTTCCTCTCTCATTGTGGGGCTGGTGTGGGTGCAATTAATTTGAATTTGGTGGAATTTTAATGAGTGTCCTATTTCAGGCTTGAATTTGAGCTCCAAAATTGAGCTCGACCAGTGGGCTTGAGTGGCTAAGGATGGTTGGGTTGAACTCAAGAGGTCTTAAGGAAGTTCTGGAAGCAATTTGGTAGAGTCTCCCCAAGGAATTTCAAGCTCTCCTCCTTTGGCCATGGAGTGTGGGTTTAAAAAGAGGGGGAAGGAGAGGCCACCAGAGGCAATTGGTGGGTGCCCTAGGTTGCTTATTTGGATGCCAGCATAGTGTAAAAGTCTAATTGGGATGAGACAGCTTGGATAGGTTTAATTTTGAGTTTTAGCCATGAGGGAGCACTTTGGGGTGGCTTTTTCGGCAGCCTAGGTGGTCGACCGACCAAGCTCAGGTCACCATCCGACTCACGAAGGTCAGGGCTTAGGTTTGGTGAAGTCAATTGGGGTTGGCCATGTGTAAAGGCATTGAATAATATTATGAGTAAAGGGCTATTTTGGGTCAAATTGGGTCAAATCATGGTTTGGGGCTGGGTTCACCCCTCAAGGTTTGGGTGCTAAGGCAAATCAGATGGCTCAACTGAAGTGGTGTGGAGAGGTCTCCATCCAAGGGATTTTGGATAAGCATGGGTTTAAGTGATTCATTAAAAAGGTTGAAAACCTCTTTAAAGAAGCTTAAAAGTGGTTTGGCCTCTTGCCATTAATAGCTCGATGATGTGGCAAGGCTCTCATGTCTTTTCTATGGCTTGGGAGTGGCTTCATGGCTTGCATTTGGCTTGGATAATTTTCATGAGAAGGGATTTTTTGAATTTATAAGATATTTTGGTGGATTTTGTCATGATGCTTGATTTGGAATGATTTGATTTTAAATTTAGGACTTTATGAATGATTTTAATCAAATGGATGATGAAGAGAAAGAATTGTCATGTGGGCTTTGGATTTGGGCTTTTGAAATTAGATGTAGTGGGCTTGAGCTTTTGAAATTGAAGTTGAATTTGGGATAATTTAATGTTGAGTTTTGTGTAGGAGTATTTCATGAAGAGTTTGGAAAATTTTCAAGAGATTTTGAATTGAATTGGGAGGTTAATTTGGTGAATTGGGCCCTTAAGTGCAAATTTGGGGCTTTTTTATTTAGGTAAAATTGGGCTTGAATTTTGTTTAGATTAGGATTGGGGATGCTAAATTTTGATTTGGAGTTGAAGTTGGGCAAGATTGGGGTCAATTGGGCCAAGATTGAGGCTAATTTGGGGAAATTGGGCCCTTTAAGGGCAAATTGGGGCTTTTAGTCAAATTTGGTCAAATTGATGATAAAAAATAGAGATTGGGAATATTTGGGATGATTTTAAATTTTTGGAATTTTTAGTTCATGAAGGGCATTTTGGTACTTTTGGCAATGTTTTTGGGGGTACTTTGAAAATTTGGTAATTTTAGTGAATTTAGATAGTGGAGAGTGATTTGAGATGATTTTTGGACAAATTTGGGTGTTTTGGGTAATTTTGAGATTTTTGACAAAAGTTAGGGTTGTAGGGGTATTTTGGTAATTTGACAGTTTTGGGTTGAATGGGCCAACAAGCCGTAAAGCTATGTCAAACCAATAGGAGCCATATGAGGACTCATTTTGGATGCTTGATATGCTGGTCCTAACCCTCTTAGCCAAAGACTAGGGGGTATAGGCTCATTCGTTTGAGCTCTCCTAAAGGAGCTACGAGACTAACTTAAGGGGTCATATGGCCTAAGGTAAGAGAAAAAGTGTAGTGTGCGCAAGTTAACCCCGCCAAAATCAAATCACCCAGGGGCAATCCTAAGGTCTGACCATCCTATGAGGGACTCCCCTTGAGCTCCTTCATATTGACCCCACCTACTAAGTGCTAGACGTTAGGACCAACATGTAGAACTTCAAGTTGAGTAAAGAATAGTTTGGATTTTCTAATAGAGAGGGTTCATTTTCTAGTCCTCTAGGAATAGTCAACAAGAAATTCTTATGGCTAGACCCTAGGCTGCTAAAGAGGAAAAACTAGACATCAACTAAAAATGAGGTAATCACTCTAATTGTTCGCTGACCACTTGAGATTAATTCAAATATTTTTCCTAATTTTTAAAATAAAGTTATGTAATTTTAAATGGCTAAAAATGCATTTTCCTAATTTTCACTAAACTAATAATAAAAAATACAAATTAAATTTATCTGAGTTTCTTGAAGTCGGAGAGACCAACAAAAAATATAAAATTGATTTTTAAAAACAAAATGTATTTTATATTTAATTAACCACCAAAATAAACAAATAATTATAAAAATTAATATGTAATTCAAAAATTCATGAAATTTAACTCAAGTTGTCTTCTAACCTAGGTGAACCTCTAATAATTTTAATAAGGATAGAAATTTACTTTGGTTGATCAAATGAGTTAACTTTGGAAATTCCTATTTTTGAATTAAAATAATTATAAAAATAAAATAAAAATCAGAAAAAATATGATTTCTTTACTGTTACCTTAATTAACCTATGAGAGATATGTCAGCAAATTTTCAAGCCCATGTGAATTAATTTAAATGATTTATGAAGATAAGAGCCTTATGGACAAAATTGTAATTTCTACCTTTTCACCCCCTAATTAAAATTTAGCGTGAGTTAAGGGTTTAAAGGGTAATATTTGAGCCTAAGCAATATTCTGAGGTGATTGAAACATGAGGGTAAGAGGTAGAAACCAATTAACCTCCATTTTTAGAAAAGAAGCGTATAAATGTAATTATTCATATTGTTGAACACTAGAAAATAAAATTGAATTAAATGATTTAAATGTTTAGGACAAAAGTTAGGAAGTCAATAATCCATTAATCTAAAATCCCAACCAATGGTTGAGTCAAAAGTTAATCTTTTAATTAAATCTTCTTAATATGACTTTTCCTAAATTGCACATCCACCCCGGGTGTCTTTTGAGCATTGTAGTGAGTTGAGTTCAATCTAAAGAAACTTGAGTGCTAATTGAAAAATGAATCATAATTAATCCCCTTCAAACACCACAAGCTCAAGCTTTCTTGTCCCTTTTCTCATGGGTTAATTAAGATATAACACTAAGCATAGCTTAAATCTAACAAACCTCGGGGTGATATATTCAACAACATAATTATTTCAAGTGAACTCAAAATGGTTCAAAGGATTCTTTAATGTTGTTCAGGTTTATGCCCCAAACACTTTTATAATTTTTTAGATATTTTGAAGAACAATTGAACTTATCATGCTTTGTGCAAGAAAATCATCCTTTATAATATTTAAGGACCTACCAAGTTATGAATTATGGTCTCTTTTGAACTTAAGTCATTAACGAGTCAATACAACTTGTTCACATAACACTTTTTTTTTACTTTCCAATATATACATGATTATGAATGCTAACATTTTAGCAGAATCAGCGAGAAGATGAAAAATACTCATTTATATTGTATTTATTATCATTTTACTTCTGTAATTTACTACTGCTTTAATATACTATGCATGCTTTATTGAAATAATTTTTAAAAATCAAAACAAACGATTTTCAAAACTAAGAGAAACACTCTTTTAACATTAAACAACATTTTTAAAACAACAAACAACATAATATGTCATTTTGAATTTGCGGGAGTCCCTCGGATGAAGTAACCTCTAGTTGCTAATGAGATCTCCTCAGTTTAAATGAGTTTAACCACTTATTTAGACTAAGTAAATTCAAAATAAAATAGAGGTAGCGGAAAAAGGGAATTGTAATATCCTAATCGGTGTCGCTCTAATCAACTTTAACCCCCCATAACACTTGAGCAACAACAAAACCTTTCACATAAATTGTAAAACCTTGAACCTTGAACCTGGAGCTTCCACTTCGACGAGGAGCTTGAAGCTAACATCGTGGGCAGCACGACAAGAGTGTACGGAAGAATAACTTCGAGAGAGCAACCGAATCTACAACAACAAATCTTTTGTTAGAATTAAATAACAAGCCATAGAATTTCAGGGCATCTCGTCTAATATGACATAAATCATCAACTCATCTTTAAGCCTTTGCACAACCATGTTGTGCAATTTAAACCTTAACTAGCTTAAGGCTCCGAGGTTGTCGCTCGTTATGACATAAACCCTCATATCTTTCAGATTATTTATATGATCGTGTCATGCAAACATAAGCCCAAAATAATAAAACTGATAGGATGAAACATCAAATAAATTTTTCTCAAAATTGAAACAAAACAATAGAATAGTTTGAGAAGTCACTAAGGTTCCTCTCGGATCATTGACCTCTCCCACTTTCCATTCCTTTGGATTCCTAAAAATAATTATTCCTACTTGATCCATTCCCTTTTAAATTTTTAATGTCCAGCCTTGAAAACATAAAATTAAAAGTTCTTGAAAACAAAACCACTAATCTGAATCGAGAGTATTCTTAAGTGACTTCGATCATCTAAATTGTAATTAACTATAGGGGATTGCCTCTATTAGGAACTTTGGAACCTAGCATAATATAAACTCTATTTAATATTCTATATTAAATAAGGGAACTTGTCGATCAACATAAATTGTTTTGCAGACAAAATAAATATTTTAAATTCTATAGTTTATTTAATCGAGTTTTCACTATCAAGTAATGTGTCTATTCCCCGGGATAGGTACATCACTTGCGGTGTTGTGCTCGTTTATTTAAACTATTGCATATGTGAGATCAGTTCAGCTCATACTTTCAAAAAATAAAAATATTACTTTTCAAAATTATATATATATATATATATATATATATATATATATATA
>JXCR01112435.1:26343-44142 GCA_002079205.1 Phalaenopsis hybrid cultivar | reverse complement strand
GGCGGCGGCGGGTAGAAAGCAGAGAAGGGTTTGAGAATACAATGCGGCTGGCCATGCTTGATTTTAGTTTGTTGAGGAAGATGAAAATTGTGGGAGGGGTTTTATAAGTAATGGTCGTACGCGGGTACGCGGATTAGTGGACTGGAGCAGTATACTCGGATGTGTGGTAAAAGCAGACTTTTGGGCTGTGGTGTTGTGTTGATTTTGGGGCAACATGTTATGTGAGGATTGGACTGCGGAGGCCTTATTATTTTATTTTATTTTATTTTATCTTTTTTAGATGTGGAGAGTGAGCGGGGGCCGCTTCGTCTCCACTTGGCCTTTTCGGTCGTCACCTGTTTTTTTGGAGTTAACGGAGGTAATGTGGTCGGTGGATTGGCGTTTGGAGCAATTGTATAGCTGTTCTGGCCGGTGTGGGTTAAGAGTCCAACCGTAGAGTCGTAAAAAAATTGGTTTTTTTAATCAGGAAAATATTTGAAAATAAAATAATTTTTTTTTTTGGAAAATAGGGGATCTTTAAGGCTTGCTCAATTGGACATTTCTCATTTATATATCCCCAAACTTTTCACCTTCGCTTATTTTTTTNTTTCCCCTTCCCTTAATTTTGTTTGTTTTTTTTTTTTTTTTTTTTTTTGGAGGTTTGACATGGATCTATAATTATGATTTTTAAAATGTCGTCTATGACGGTTGCTTCAATATGGGGCGATGATTTTAACTGCTACATGTTTGAAATATTTGATAGCAATTAAAATCATCGTCGTAGACATTTGTTAGAAATATTGCTATGGTATTTCCAGCTTATTGCTATGGTATTTCCAGGTAATTGCTAGGTTATTTTCATGTTATTTGGGAGAAATTTTCAGGTATTTCTAGGGTATTTTCAGATTATTGCAAGGATATTTTCAGGTAATTTCTAGATTATTTGGGAGATTTTTTCAGCTTATTGTTAGGGTATTTTCAGATTACTGTCAGGTAATTTTCAGGTTATTTTTATGATATTTTCAGCTTATTTCTTGGGTATTTTCAGATTATTTCTATGGTATTTTCATATTATTTACAGTGCATATTTCTATGGATAATTTAATATTATGTTGATTATATCATAAGTGGTTATTAATATTTTCAAGGTAGTTAAAAATTTTTTTTAAAAAATAGCATTACTTTTAATAATGGATGAAAAGAAATTTCAATTATTCTTCCTAATTAAATTCATATTTTAAAAATAATATCCATTGAAATTAAAGTTGTGTAACATCAAGTAAATATTGCTTAAAGTTTGTCATATTGTATGTCTTAACTTTACTACAAGTAAGAAAACCACTTTAGCCACATGTTAGCTTATTGATCCTTTGTCAAGCTTAAATAATTACACTTATAAATTTAATTCTTCAAAAGATAATTAGTTTCATGGAAAAAAGGATGAAAGATTTATATCTTGGGGTTGATAGGATTAGGTGATAATGGAAATAATAGCTTGCAACATTTAGGATCAAAGGAAGAATACAAAATAAAGGAGCAACAAGAGAGAGAATGCAAAAAAGATGAAATGTTGATGTACAAACTGAGTTCATGGATTTTTGATGAATTATTTATCAATGGTAGCACACTTATTTGTGATATAGTTGTTGAGAGTGTAGTTTTCCACCATTAATTTGTAGTTTCGAATCACACATATTGCCATCTGAGCTTACCATTTAATTTTTTTTAATAATGATTAATAATGAATTTAATTATCAATACTATATAATCACCATACTATAATCAAATGTTCTACCAATACATTATTGAAATTGTAATGAATCTTTAGCCATTAATGAAATCCATATTTATTAGCTTTTTGTAGAAGAGCCTTACATTATATGTAAGGTTAGTTATACATGAATTATTGGTCACTCAACCTTCAAGCAAATAACATTTAATTTTCAACTTCTTTCTTAAGTATCTTTTATTCTCCAACCATTTAATTGTATTCACGAAGGGTGATCTAAGTAGCATCAATTCATAATTTAAGAAATCACTATTCAAATAAAACTATTAGCCCCTCTTCTTTGAAACCATTAACCTCCATGAATATTAAATCAATAAACCACGAATAATTTTAATTTTAAATATTTTATTTTTGTTATAATTAAGAAACTAACTATGTTAATGTATGGAATTGAACCTTGCTAAATTTGAATGAAAAATTTTTTCTTCATTAATTGGATAACAACTTGACAAATAAAATGCACTATAAATACTCTATGAGATGTATGATGTAATATTTTTTTAAATATTACTTGCACTTAATTTATTTTTAATTTAATCTCCAATATCTTATCTCATTACCTTGAAATTTCCTTAATACAATGAACATCTATGTTAAATGAATCCTCACTAATCAAGACTATGTGACTCACTTCAAAAAATAAATCCTAATCATCATCATCATTGTCCATAAGCTCATGCAAATCATATAGTTTTATACTTTTATTCATTAACATTTCCGAATATCAACCTCAACCATAAAAACAAAATCCAATCCCTTTTATTGGCAAAAATATTAACAAGTCATTACTTAGCCTACCACCTCTTACAACCACCAAATAGTTCTACCACATCCCTTAAACCATGAGACCCTAACAACACCAACACGGCCCCTCTATTTTACTTTACATTATTGTATGCACAAAATTATCATTCCCCTTCAAAGATCTTAAGACATATTAATATTTTTATCAAAGCCATGACTAGAGAAATAAAGGGTTCTTAAAGGAACATCCATAAGACTTCTACTAATGGATTCAAAGCATTGTAAATTTATTTTCTACTTGTAGATTGCTAGGTAATCCCTACAAACTCATACTATTATAACCTTTACTTAAGTAATAAAATATTAGGATGATTGTAAGGAATTTGGTATAAACTAAAGATGAAATTCATGATGTCCAATTTGTGATATAGGATCATATGAGAATGTGAGGGCGTGATCCCCCTAAATAAGCCATCCTCACAAATCTATAAATGTGATGCAGTTGTTTTAGTTCTTTAAAGTTTGAATTCTATTTATTTAGTTGCTTAATTTTTATTTAGTAGTTTTGTTCATGACTATCAATGCTAATGAAACATAATTCCACCCATACTAAAAATCATGTACTATTATTTTCATTTTTTTAAAAAAGAAATTATGTTTGATGGAATGCAAGTTAACAAAAAGCAAAAGAAAAAAAAAAAAATGAAACACAACAAAAGAAGTGCTAAAGCTGACGGTAAAACTGATGACCTATATATAGATCGGAAAAAAAATGCTATATTTTCTGAGGACATAATACATTTTAGCTAGGTTTTTTATGACGACAAAACTATATGATATGTCTTCACATAGCAATAGTAAATTATTCCTAATTGTTTTTATTATTACTAAAGCATGATACCATTAGTTATAAGCAAATCTTAATCGAGGACCATATTTTATCAGTTATTTATGAACCTGTCATTTGACGGAGTGTTAAACGATGAGTTTTCTTAATAAGTAATGGAAATTTATGTCAGTAGTAATGTTAATTACTGATGGATTAAAATTTATTTATAAGCCATCAGAACTAATCCTTAATACTCCTAAAATTGCATCCCTTCTGGTCCTGCCCTAACTCTCCCTCTCAATCTCCCATCGGTGCTCTAATCCTTCCCTCTCTCGGTGACCTAGTTCCAGTGATCTCATCGCTCTAGCGGCTGGCCATCGCTTTCCTTCTCTCCCATCGATGCTCCACCTCTCATAGCTCATGACTCACACGTATGGTATGGTAATGTAAGAAATGAAGTCTATGTGTTAGATTTGTAAATACTTAGGTAATGAATGCAATGTATGAAAATTTACATTTTTTCTCATTTATTTGGTAGAACGTGTTTAGGATTAATATTTTTGCAACTAGGAGGAGGATTAACCAAATATTTTCTTATTTCAGTTGGATTACATTAGGGATCAGTTATAAGCCCATATTTATTTTGTTTTAGGAGTTGTCTGATAATGAATTTAGAGTGAACTTTAAGCTAAATCTTATCAGACTGTAATTTTAGAGAGGATGAATTAGTGGATTTGATAAATCCATATTTCACAAATTTTGATCATAAACCTTGTAAATCTTAAATCTCATGAATCAGTGGATTTACAGGATTTATAGGATTTACAGTGAGAGTAATTGGGATCACGGTGGATTTAAGAACCCAAATGGTTTTGATGGATTCATCTGATTTAGAGGACATCATTGTCAGATACTTTTTCATTCATGATTTTGTAAATTCAGATTTACTAAATGCTAATAACGTAAAATAAATTTGTTATCACACAGCCCATTAGTTATGGATGTTCATACTGGACATTTATAAGAGGATGTACCATAGTTATGTATGTCTATTTGCCACTAATATCCTTCTTATGCATAAGACTAGTGAAAAGCTTTCAAAAAAAAAAATTATTGAGATTGACATTGGAGACTAAAGGTCTTCTTTTGAGTTGATCTAGAACTAAACGCAATTTTAGTAGTAGTAGCTCTAGTGGCAGAGTTGTGACTATGGATGTTCAAATCATTCAAAGGTGTGAATGTTTTTGATATTTCAGGTCTCTTGTTCAAAGTAATGGTATATAGATGGGGATACATTAGTAGGATTCAAATTGGGTGGTTGAAGTAATAAAAATCACTACTTAAACTTAAAGAAAATATTTTTAAGATTGTGGTGAGAATTGCAATGCTCTATGGCGCAAAATGTTGTCCTTTCAAAGAGAAGCATAAAATAAAGTTATGTATTGATAAAATGAGACTGCTTAGACGAATGAGTGGCCTGACACATAAACAAAATGTGAAATGAATATGTTTGTGATAGAGTTTGTGTAGCTAGTTGCTCTTTTTTATGGCTAATTTATTGTTGCTAAGCTTACATTTCTTTCTCGATCTTCACTAGTTGCAGAGATTAGTTTTTTGAGCTGTGATGAATTTCAGCCTACATTAAGATTCAACTGATTTAAAATATATTCGTATATGTTCAAAATCTTGAACAAAATTTTATTTTTTTCCTAAAGGTAATCTCTAAGCTAAGGTTGATTATCCTTCTTCTTATTTTTTTGTGGTTTGTTCAGTGATTTTCTTTTCTTTTGTAGTTTTTGTTGGTTTGATTTGTCTCTCTATTTTTTGTGTTTGTCTTGTTTGAATTGACTTGCAATTGTAGATCTCTAAAGACTTCCTTTCTTCCTTTCTTCCTCTTTGAAGCTTTTAAAGTTTTAGTTTTCTCTTATTTTTAAGATAAACCCTAAACTCAATTGTTTAAATGTTATGGTTGTTGTACATACTTAAATGTTAAATCCCAAAATATTTATTTAAAAAAGATTTACACACATACCACTAAATTCCTATGTATTTATATATCTAACACTTAAACTTTAAATTTTTAATTAAAATTTTTATGTAAATGTAAGTTTGTAACTTTGCAACAAATTCATGTTTAGGGGTTAGATACATAATTACATAAGAAATAGGATTAGAATTTCCTATCTATAGCTAAACCTTAAGTCAAATAATTGAACTATTTTGGGTGAGATCATAATTTAGTAGGATCGGTCCACATTTCACACATAGGGTATGTCTGCGAATTTAAGGCAAAACAATTTTAAAATTTATATTATATATGTTCAAAACTTGGGATATTTAAATTTTATGTTATACACGTGTTACATAGGATAGATCTGTGAATTTTGCTTAAATAATGACAATCACATAAAAATTAATTCTAGATCCAAGTTTATTCAAACCAGCCTTCGGTCGGATCGAAATCGAATCGTTTAGGTATGTTGAAGGACAATTTGCACCATCCTCTTTAATTTTGAGCAAAGCTCCTACCTCATCCTTGCTGCACCAACAACAGCTCTCTCAATGTTCCACCCTTAAAACTCTAACCTTTTTCTTTATTTCAGAAGATTTAACTTAAATATTGCATTAAGCTTGCTTAATATTGGCTCCTAAATAGCCCATAAGTGTTAGATTAAGGGGATATTTGGTTTCAAGCAGGATATAGTTTGAATTTAATTTTATAAATCCTGCAAATCCAAAATTATCAAATCTTCAGAAGGTTAAATCCTGAAAAACTATTTTGTTTGTAAGTAGATATTTTTGGAGGTACGAAGTGTGGGCTGTGAAATTAGCTCTAAAAGTGATAATTACTCCAAAATTGATTTTATGTTTGACTCGTATATGAAACTCGTATTCAAATAAACATGTCGAGCTACGAACCAAAATTTTGGATCAAATTTATGTGGTGATTACATCACCTTGGCTCAAAGTTGGATTGTTTAATATATTAGTAATGTTAATTCTACCTAAGATTATTAATCAGTGGAACATTGACTGGCAATCTATCAAGACGTCTCCCTCTAATAGTGTATGCCACTATAGCTACACCAGCTCTCTCATAGAGATATTTGTTTCATACTTGCTCTCCAGGTAAAAAGCCAATCATAAACTTAAGCATCCTCATATTTGCAACTATTAACTAGATTACTTACACACCTCAAAACAAATTTTGAGAATGAAATATTTCATAGATTGTGAGAGTTTTCATTTCTTCCTCAAATGAAAATCCTAATTTCTATTGGCAAATGAAATTAACTTCAATTATTATGTTATACAATATGATGATTTATGTGTTAATTAGCTCATTACGTTGTTGTGTTGTGTTTTGATTGCAGGTGTGTAGATTATAGTGTTGAAATAAAGATTTTAATTTTTTTCTGATGGGAAAGGTTTTTAACGGCTAACCGACGGTTTTACGGCCCCTTGATTATATGTCGATGCTTTTTCATTGGTCTATCAAACAAGCGACATCTAGAAAAAATGTTATACTTTTATTACAGATAAAACCATCGATAAATTTTCATAGTTAACCGATAGTTTTGCGACATTTTACCAATAGAAACATGATACTTTTTCAACGGAATAGCAACACTTTTTCTACAGACATATGTTTAGTTTTATAACCGATGGTTAAGCATGACATGTTTTACCGAAAAAATTGAGATACTTTTCCGATGGAACTGCAACACGTTTCCTAAAGACATTTGCATCTGTTTTCTTACTGACAGTCAATCTACAGTTAAACATGACATGTTTTTAGATCTCTAGCGACAATTATGATACGTAGGAGCCATTAGTTAATGCAAACCGTCACTCGATCCATATGTAATTTAATTTTTGACAAGAATTTTCGTTACGTCAATTTAGCCTTCGTTAAACCATCCGTAGATATATTACCTACTATTTTTACGTTATTACCAAAGGTATTAGACCATCCTTTATAAGCTAAATTCCTGTTGCAGATGATCTAAGATTTCTAAAATGAAAAATTTTCAATTAGCCATCCATCAAAATTTTATAATTTTATATTTTGATGAAAATTGATATATTCTAAATATAATTACTTCTAGCGTGATCTAAATATATATGGAAAAAAAACAATTATATCCAATTACTTTTATTTTGGGGAGGAAATTGTTTTCTTTAGATGTTAGCTTATATTATTTAGAATCTTTAAAATGCTAAATGAGGAGTTGAAATACTGTTGACCTCATGACAGCGACTTTTTCTATGCTTAAAATATAAGATAAATATGGGCGTAATAAATATTCAATAATTATAAAGTCATACTTATCAACGCAAGTATACGTATCGCTCAAGTAATATATGGTTTTAATAGAGTCCTAGATATCGATCCCATAGGGAATGATTTAGAACTGTGAACTAAGATTTTAGAAAAGCAATACTTTAATCACAACAACGAAGTTCAATTTGCTTATCTGTCACTAATAGGCAATTGAAATAAATATGTAATTTTAATAACTATTAAATAACTAATGAAACTAATGAGGGTTTAATTGTGATATTCAATATACAAGAAAACATCATTCTCTTTGTCAAGAAATTACAATGAATGAATAAAGTGAATTAGTTCAAATTTTATTGTGCTAAATAGGAGCATACCTATTCTTTATCCTTTGATCCAGACATAAAGAACATTGACTAATCCTATGCTTGTTTATTGAATCTGTGGCTAGGCTGGGAGGATAACGANATCTCAGGTCATGTTAAATAATCTTAAAATTATAGATAATTAAGGACAAATAAAATTTAATTTACTTCTTTTTTTAAAAAAATAAATAAATTTTTATTTCCCCCAAACTTAAATTTTTAAGTAATTTAAAAATGTGTTATTACAAAATTTAGTTGGTGAATGAAAACAGTAAATGCATAAAAATAAAAACTAACCATTAGAGGGTTTTTTAGTATGAAATTGGGCTCTGGTAAATAGTAGGTACTAACTTTAAAAATACATGCAGGCATTAAAGTATTAAGTGAAATATAATATATTGTAAAGGATTTGCTGAAAATTAAAAATCGAAACAAAAACTGAAAATACTAAAATTGTAGAAAAAGTAAAAAATCTACTGTTACTATTACAATTTAGGTTCACAACACAAAATGAAAGTTTTTAACAAAATCATTTCAATCAACATCAAATAACAACATAATAAAAAAAAACAAAAAAACAAAACAAACTAAATTTTTAAGAATATCAGTCGTCAGCGCCTTCCTCATCATCATCATCATCTTCTTCTTCTTCTTTATCATCGTGAATAGGATCATATGGACTGAAGCTGGGGCAACTTGGAAATTCCACATTGTATTCACCCATAAGATATCGAACCATAGCTTCCAAAAAAGCTATATCATGATGAACTCTCCTCTGCTTATACTCATCATTATAAGCATTTCTTGCTCTAATTTCTCCAATCTGATTCTGCATATTAACTATATCCATTTGTTTAATCATTAATGCTCCATAATATTTTTAAATAAAGCATTGCGAGAAGTAAATGCCCTTGCAGCTCATGTATAGGGTCTATCAATACCTCCACTCCTAGACTCAACAAATGATTCAACTCTTTGAACCATGCTTCCCGATAGAATTGTGTGGCTATAGCTTTTCCTTATTTCTATGGGTCTCTATTTCTAATTGCTCACATAAAATGAAAATTAAGGCAAGGTAACCCAAACCACTAGCTATAGTACTACTAGCTATAATCTGAGCATGATGAACTATGAGAGCACCAACATCTACAATCCTGAATTAGAACGTACTATAAGAAAAATTCAAAAACAATGAAGACTTCATAATTTTCAAGATATGGAGAACAGTTCACAAAATAATATTGAAATTTAAAATGTTGAAAATGAACATCATAATTTAAAAAACCTTTAAGGGATTATGCAAACCCTACGATAGATGAAATTCACTTAAGTAATTAAACTCTTGCAATGGTGGCTAACTTATTTGAAATTAAACTTGTAATAATACAAATGCTACAAAACAATCAATTTGGGGGAACACCAAATGAGGATCCAAATTTATATCTTTCATGTTTTTTAGAACTATGTGTTACATTTAAATATGATGGTGTATCAAATAATGCATCCAAACTTAGACTTTCCCCTTTTTTATTAAAGGAAAAATCTAAGATGCGGTTAAATTCATTAGCACCTGAATCTATTAGAACTTGAGGAGATTTGGCACAAAATTCCTGGCTAAGTATTTTCCACCTTCAAAAACTGCTAAACTTAGAAATGATATTACTTCTTTTACTAAGTATGAAGGGGAGTCAATTTGTGAAGTTTGTGAAAGATTTAAGGAACTTCTTAGAAAGTGTCCACATCATGCTTTACAAGACTAGTTAATTATTCAAACTTTTTATAATCGGTTAGTTGGATCCCTTAGAACTATCATAGATGTTGTTGTTGGTGGTTCATTAATGTTTAAACAATTTGATTAAGTCAACACTTTAATTGAAGAAATTTGAAATTTTAGATATTAAAAAATAAGTAAACCTCTGATACCTTCTATTAAAAAACCTCTTGAACTTGAGATGAAAGTTCTACCCACTCATTTAAAGTATTCATTTTTTGGCAAACTCATCTACATTAACTGCTATTATATCCTTAGATTAACTGATGTAGAAGACGAAAAATCATTAGAAATTAAAAAATAAAAAAAAGCCTTTGGATGGACATTAATTGATATTAAAGGAATCAGTCCTTCAATTTGTACGCACAAAATTTTAATGTAAGATAATTATAAGCATAAAATTGATCCTAAAAAAAGATTAAATCCTATAATGAAAGAGGTTATTAAGAAAGAAATTTTCAAGTGGTTAGATGCTAGAATTATTTATCTAATTTTAGATAGTTCATGGGTTAGTTTTAGTCATTATGTTCCTAAGAAAAGAGGAGTGACGATTATTGCAAATGAAAATAATGAATTAATTACTAAAATATAAGTCAATGGATGACAAATCTATATTGATTATAAAAAATTAAATGGTGCCACTAGGAAAGACCATTTTCCTCTACCTTCTCTTGATCAAATGTTGGATAGACTAGCTGACCACCATTATTTTTGCTTTTTGGATAGATATTCTTGATACAACCAAATATATATTGATCCTTAGGATCAAGAGAAAACAACATTTATTATTCTTTATGGAACATTTGCTTTTAGGAGAATATCATTTGGATTATGTAATGCACCTGTAATATTTTAAAGATGTATTATGCCAATTTTTCGTGATTTAATTAAGAAAGGAGTTGAAGTTTTTATGGATGATTTCTCAGTTTTTAGAACTTCTTTCAGTTCATATTTAGATCATTTAATGAGTTTCCTAAAATTCTGTGAAGAAACAAACTTTGTTCTTAAGTGGGAAAAATGTCAATTATGGTTGCAGAAGGAATTTTTCTGGGACATAAGATTTCTAGAAAGGCATGGAAGTAGATCCAGAAAAAATTCAAGTCATTGTTGAATTACCACCCCCTGCTAGTGTTAGAGGAATAAGAAGTTTTCTAGGACATTCTAGTTTCTATAAGCACTATATTAAAGACTTTTATAAAATTTCCAAGCTTTTATGTCAACTTTTGGAAAAATATGCTAATTTTGCTTTTAATGAGGAATGCCTTAATGCTTTTAATTTATTAAAAGAAAAATTAATCACTGCACCTATTATTGTTTCATCTGCTTGGACAAAACCTTTTGAATTAATGTGTGATGCTAGTGATTATGCTATTGGGATTGTATTAGGGCAGACATATGATAAATTTTTTAGAGTAATGTACTATGTTATTAAAAGCCTTAATGAAGCTCAATTTAATTACACTATTATTGAAAAGGAATTATTAGATATAATATATGCTTTTGATAAATTCAGACCTTATCTTATTGGAACCAAATGTATTGTGCATACTGATCATTCTGATAAAAAGTTTTTAATGATGAAGTAGGATGCAAAACCACGATTAATTAGATGGATCCTTCTAATGCAAGTGTTTGATTTTAAAATTTTGGATAGGAAGGGTAATTATAATCAAATTGCTTATCATTTGTCAAGAATTGAAAGGAAAATCATAATTTTAATGATGAAACTAATGAAAATTTTCTTGATAAACAATTATATGGAATTAATGAATGGTGAGTTTCGTATNGAAAAAATTCAAGTCATTGTTGAATTACCACCCCCTGCTAGTGTTAGAGGAATAAGAAGTTTTCTAGGACATGCTAGTTTCTATAAGCACTATATTAAAGACTTTTATAAAATTTCCAAGCTTTTATGTCAACTGTAAGAAAAATATGTTAATTTTGCTTTTAATGAGGAATGCCTTAATGCTTTTAATTTATTAAAAGAAAAATTAATCATTGCACCTATTATTGTTTCATCTGATTGGACAAAACCTTTTGAATTAATGTGTGATGCTAGTGATTATGCTATTGGGATTGTATTAGGGCAGACATATGATAAATTTTTTAAAGTAATATACTATGTTATTAAAAACCTTAATGAAGCTCAAATTAATTACACTATTATTGAAAAGGAATTATTAGATATAATATATGCTTTTGATAAATTCAGACCTCATCTTATTGGAACCAAATGTATTGTGCATACTGATTATTCTGATAAAAAGTATTTAATAATGAAGAAGGATGCAAAACCACGAATAATTAGATGGATCCTTCTAATGCAAGTGTTTGATTCTCAAATTTTGGAGAGGAAGGGTAATTATAATCAAATTGCTTATCATTTGTCAAGAATTGAAAGGAAAATCATAATTTTAATGATGAAACTAATGAAAATTTTCTTGATGAACAGTTATATGGAATTAATGAACGGTGAGTTTCACGGTATGGTGATATAGTTAAATATTTAGTTGGTAACATTTTACCCTACGAACTAGATGGCCATCAAACTAAAAAGTTCATTCATGATTCTAAATATTATTTTTGGGATGACCCTTATTTATAAAAATAATGTAAGGCATAATTATTTGAAGAAGTGTACTAGATGAAGAAACCCAAGAAATTATACAAAAGTGTCATAAATCTGACTTTGGGGGACAATTTAGGGTTGATAAAACTGCATTTAAAATTTTGCAATCTGGATTTTATTTACCTACACTATTTAGAGATTTTAATTATTATATAAAAACTTGTGATAGATGTAAAGGAGTAGGCAATAGTTTGAGAAGAAATGAAATGCCACTAAATTTTACTCTTGAAGTTGAAATTTTTTGTATTTGGGGTATAGATTTTGTGAGACCTTTTATATCATCTTTTGGAAAGATTTATATTTTGATAGCTATAGATTATGTTTCAAAATGGATTGAAGCAGTTGCTTTACCTCGATGTGATGCTAAAAGTGTTGTAAATTTTTTAGGGAAAAATATTTTTATAAGATTTAGAATGCCGAGAGTAATCATAATAGATGAGGGAAGTCAATTCAAGAATAGAATAATTGAATCATTAACTCAAAATACAGAATCAAACATCAAATTGTCACAGCTCATCACCCTCAGACTAGTGGTTTGGCAGAAGTATCCAATCGAGAAATAAAAAGAATATTAGAAAACACTGTAAATCCTAATAGAAGAGATTGGTTTGTTGGACTTGATTCAGCATTATGGGCTTATAGTACTGCTTACAAAATTTTTACAGGAATGTCACCATATAAGCTCATATTTAGAAAGCTTGTCATTTACCTGTTAAATTAAATCATAATGCTTATTGGAAAATAAAAGAGTTTAATTATAATTTGAAAGATAATGGAGAAAATGATTATTGCAATTAAATGAGCTTGACAAGATGAGAAATGAATTTTATGGNTTTAGTTGGTAACATTTTACCCTACGAACTAGATGGCCATCAAACTAAAAAGTTCATTCATGATTCTAAATACTATTTTTGGGATGACCCTTATTTATAAAAAGAATGTAAGGACATAATTATTTGAAGATGTGTACTAATTGAAGAAACCCAAGAAATTATACAAAAGTGTCATAAATCTGACTTTAGGGGACAATTTAGGGTTGATAAAACTGCATTTAAAATTTGGCAATCTGGATTTTATTTACCTACACTATTTAGAGTTAAAGGAGTAGGCAATAGTTTGAGAAGAAATGAAATGCCACTAAATTTTACACTTGAAGTTGAAATTTTTTATGTTTGGGGTATAGATTTTGTGAGACATTTTATATCATCTTTTGGAAAGATTTATATTTTAATAGCTATAGATTATGTTTCAAAATGGATTAAAACAGTTGCTTTACCTCGATGTGATGCTAAAAGTGTTGTAAATTTTTTAAGGAAAAATATTTTTATAAGATTTGGAATGCCGAGAGTAATCATAATAGATGGGGAAAGTCAATTCAAGATAAGAATAATTGAATCATTAACTCAAAATACGGAATCAAACATCAAATTGTCACAGCTCATCACCCTCAGACTAGTGGTTTGGTAGAAGTATCCAATCAAAAAATTAAAAGAATATTAAAAAACACTGTAAATCCTAATAGAAGAGATTGGTTTGCTGGACTTGATTCAGCATTATGGGCTTATAGTACTGCTTACAAAATTCTTATAGGAATGTCACCATATAGGCTCATATTTGGAAAGCTTGTCAATTACCTGTTAAATTAAATCATAATGCTTATTGGGAAATAAAAGAGTTTAATTATAATTTGAAAGATAATGGAGAAAATGATTATTGCAATTAAATGAGCTTGACGAGATGAAATATGAATTTTATTAGAATGCAAGAATTTATAAAGAGAAAACAAAAATGAGGCATGATCAAGGAGTTCTGAAAAAGCATTTCAAACCTGGACATAAAATTTTATTATATAATTCAAGATTTAAATTATTTCTAGGAAAACGTAAGTCCAGGTGGTCAGGACCATTTATTGTGATAAGAGTTTATCCAAGTAGAGTTGTTGATATTGAAGCTCCAATTCATACCAAACTTGAAAACTTGTTCCACCAATATGAGCATTTGGAATGGCAGTTGAAACCCCATTTCAACAATTTGACAAGTTTTCATGATTGTCAAGTGACCATGTATAACAAAAATAAGTGGATTGATGATAAATTCATTTTGGAATTTCCTCGCACTCCTTTCTATCATTCCTACAATCAAAATTATTTGGTGGGTGAATAGGAGAATGACACTACTGATCACAACTGACCTTAAGTGATTCCGTAGAAAGATAAATGGGTTAGTAACTAGTTATTCTGTGTAGTGTGCTAATGTTGACTTTGTTAAGGCTTAGAACTTCTGAATGTTGTGTTTTTGTTGTATTGACATATATTTTTGATTGTGTTGTGTTGTTTTCATTAAAAATATTATTATTATAAGAAAACTAGTTCTGTGTTGTTCTTATGATGAATTGAGTATTTGAATGTCAGACTTTGGAATGATGTCAAATAAAAAAATGGTCATTAAAACTGGAAAATTAGACTTTAAATGTCTAAGATTTTCTCATCTGTCATGATAAAAAAAATTGTCAAAATTTTGGTGCGTTTGAATGGTGTTGTAGCGCCATCCTTGGTGCTATAAGACTGAACCAACTCGAGAGCAGGTTTTAGAGCAGAACCACCCGTTGACACAATATTTGACTTTGGTTCGTCTCCTTCCTATAATTTTTGCATTTTGCTCCCCCATGGATTGCATTTGTGCTTGATTTGCTTGGAGAAAATACTTCAAACGCTAGATGTCATCATCTTTGGGTAGGATCTTCATCTTTTCTTTGGAAATTTTTTATTTCACCATGGATTTCTTCCACATTGTGGATTTGGCCAAAAATTTCAAAATTTGGTGGAAATGGTGAGAAATCTATAAGTGAATAATTATTTAGATTATAATGTGTTTGTTGGAGCCTAAAAATCATATATGTGAGATGTATTGGAATCTTATTTTGGAATTCTCTATATTTTTCATGGCTCCTAAAATGAAAAGAGGAAAAGGAAAAGGGTTTTGATGTTGATAAATTTTCTAGCAAGAAAGTACATGATCGATATAATGATCTGTAATCTAAGAAACTGATTGCAGAACAAAGTTTCCTTCGTCCTTATGGAACGATTAAATATATGATTACAAAGCTTCAATGGGAGAGTATTTTCTATTTCACTGTCGTTGTTGTGATTTCTGTTGTTAGAGAATTCTATGTGAGTTTACTTGATGAATCTGATGATTTGGTTTGTGTGAGAGGATAGTATGTGGATAGAAGTTATATTCGGATCAATCACATTTATAAGCTGCATAGTGTTCCTAATTGTTTCTATTTTGAGTTTCATCCCAATTAAAATGAATTGGATGAGATTATACAATTTTTTACTAATGGTATTGAAGTATAGAAGATTAAGAATGGACGTCGAGTAAACTTTTCTTTCTCGAAGCTAAATGTTTGACCGCGACTTTATATATGCTTAAAAATATAACTATTTAATACTGCTGCTAAAAGAATTAATTCCTCAGCAACTGTACTTAAATTTAATAACAGTTATAGATTTGATAAATATGGATGTAATAAATATTCAATAATTGTAAAGTCAAACTTATCAACGCAAGTATATGTATCGCTCAAGTAATATAAGGCTCTAATGGAGTCCTAGATATTGATCCCACAGGGAATAAGATTAGAAGCTACGAACTAAGATTTTAGAAAAGCAGTACTTTAATCACAACAACGAAATTCAATTTGCTTATCTGTCAGTAATAGGCAGCTGAAATAAATATGTAATTTTTTTAATAACTCTTAAATAACTAATTATACTAATGAGGTTTTTAAAGTGATATTCAATACATAAGAAAGCATCCTTCTCCTTGTCAATAAATTATAGTGAATGGATAAAATGAATTAACTCAATTGGTATTGTGCCAAATAGGAGCATGCATATTTTTTACTCTTTGGTCCTGGCATAAATAACATTGACTAATCATATGCTTGTTTACTGAATATGCGGCTAGGCTGGGAGGATACCGGCTCTCACTTCGGAGCTCCCACTTTCCCCTCGCCTGAGGCTAACATCTACACTTCAACACCCAAATAATAGGACTGAATTGGGGATTTTAGTCTGTCACTTTAAAATCTCCAATTCTACGCCCGATAATATTATTTCCCTATTTATTTGGACCCAACTTCCAAGGACTTTGACCTCCCTAAAACTTGGATGTAATCTTCACTTTAGTTATAAAACTTAACTTATTTTAACAGATCAATTGGCCAAATTGAAAGTAAATTAAGATCGAAGTGAAAAGATCATAGCAATTTCTTAAACATTTTCATAGCTTCACCAATTCAAATCACTATTTCACAAATCTCAGGACAAGGAGAAAGATAGAGAAAACTACTGAGATCTCATGGGGAAAACACAATAAAACTTGGCATTCATATATAAAAGCAAAGTCATACAAATTACAATAATAAATAAACTTATCTCTAAAGAAAACTCCTCGAAGTTCCTCTGAATCTCTTCCTTTCTTTACAACACACAGAATTCTTCTTCAGAAAACTCCTCGAAGTTCCTCTGAATCTCTTCCTTTCTTTACAACACACAGAATTCCTCTTTGAAGCGGCAAGGAGGAATAAATCTCTTACTTTCCCTCCACTCTTACATTCTCTCAAAGAATTCCTCACAATTTAGACTCTCTACACTTTTTCCACACTTCAATTTTGAGCCTCCTCCGTCTATTTTTTGGCCAAAGTCTTCTTTTAAAGTTGTGGATGAGTTTTCCCAAGAGTTTCCTAAGAACCCCTCCAAAATTCATCCTCATCCAAAGCCTAATTGGACATAACCGCCAAGCTCGCCATCGGCGGCCTCGAGGGCGCAGTCGGCGGACCTTCTAAGTCAATTAATTCCTGAGTCTCGGGAAATTCTCGTCGTCGGCGCCGTTGGGCTAGCCGTCGGCACCCTAGTTCAATTCTTCACATTTTGGTCCTTTTTCATCCAAATTTGCTCCTCTTTGCATCTTTTTGCTCCAATGACCCTAATTCATCATTCTTGTAACAAAACATCAAAAATACCTTTCTTTAAAGTGTAATATCATAAAAAAATAGTATAAAATAGGTATGAAAATCTCAACATATTTTCTTTTGGTCAAAATCCTCCAAACTTAACTATTACTTGTCCTCAAGTAATTTTAGTACTACATAAAAGTTATGATCTATTGTAGTAAAGTTTTAATTCATAAATACTATAAGTTTGATTTAGATAAACATCATAGTGAGATTTTCAGAAAACATTCAAGTAATTAAATTAACTCTGTAGCTACCAGATTATCTAGTCATCAAGTTTAAGAGTTCTAGTCTTCTATTTATTTCAAGAATGACTATATATTGTAATATTAAGTCACTTAAAATATTCAAATGATAGGAACTTCATGAGAACACTACTAGTAAAAGA
>JXCR01112435.1:10762-25814 GCA_002079205.1 Phalaenopsis hybrid cultivar | reverse complement strand
GTTTTAATTCATAAATACTATAAGTTTGATTTAGATAAATATCATAGTGAGATTTTCAGAAAACATTCAAGTAATTAAATTAACTCTGTAGCTACCAGATTATCTAGTCATTAAGTTTAAGAGTTCTAGTCTTCTATTTATTTCAAGAATGACTATATATTGTAATATTAAGTCACTTAAAATATTCAAATGATAGGAACTTCATGAGAACACTACTAGTAAAAGATCTATTTCATAAATATAACTTCAGGAATGTATTTAGGTTTTCCCTTTATGTAGGTCCAGCNAAATCAATTGGCCAGATTGAAAGTAAATTAAGGTCAAAGTGAAAAGATCATCACAATTTCTTAAACATTTTTATGATTTTACCAATTTCACAAATCTCAAGACAAGGAGAAAGATAGAGAAAACTACTCAGATCTCATGGGGAAAACACAGCAAAACTCGAAATTCATATATAAAATCAAAGTCATAAAAACTACAACAAGTAAACAAATACGACAAAACTTAGAACTTATATATAAAAGCAAAGTCATACAAACTTCAATAAATAAATACCTCTCTACACAACTTGAAATTCATATATAAAATCAAAGCCATACAAACTATAACAAGTAAATAACTTTCTCTAAATTTCTCCCCAAGAACACTCCTTGAAGTTCCTCTGAATCTCTTCCTTTCTTTACAGTCACAACTTGAAATTCATATATAAAATCAAAGCCATACAAACTATAACAAGTAAATAACTTTTCTCTAATTTCTCCCCAAGAACACTCCTCAAAGTTCCTCTTAATCTCTTTTTTTCTTTATAGCACACAAAAATTTATATATAAAAGTAAAGTCATACAAACTACAACAAGTAAATAACACTTATCTCTAACTTTCCCCAAGAAAACTCCTTGAAGTTCCTCTGAATCTCTTCCTTTCTTTACAGCACACAGAATTTCTCTTCGAAGCAGCAAGAATTCTTCTTCGAAGCGGACTTCATATATAAAATCAAAGTCATACAAACTACAACAAGTAAATAACTTATCTCTAATTTCACCTATATAAAATCAAAGTCATAGAAACTACAATAATAAATAAACTTATCTCTAATTTCTCCCAGAAAACTCCTCGAAGTTCCTCTGAATCTCTTCCTTTCTTTACAACACACAGAATTCTTCTTCATAAAAGCGAAGTCATACAAACTACAACAAGTAAATAACACTTATGTCACTCCTCAAAGTTCCTCTGAATCTCTTCCTTTCTTTACAACACACAGAATTCCTCTTTGAAGCTAAAATCAAAGTCATACAAACTACAACAAGTAAATAACTTATCTCTAATTTCTCCCCATGAACACTCCTCAAAGTTCCTCTGAATCTCTTCCTTTCTTTACAGCACACAAAATTCCTCTTTGAAGTAGCAAGGAAGTTCCTCTGAATCTCTTCCTTTCTTTACAACACACAGAATTCCTCTTCGAAGTAGCAAGGAGACTTTCTTTACAGCACACAGAATTCCTCTTCGAAGTAGCAAGGAGGAAGAAATCTCTCACTTTTCCTCCACTCTTACAATCTCTCGAAGAATTCCTCACAATTGTTACAGACTGTTGGAACCTTTAGAACATCCATGCTCTCTAGACCCTCATTGACTCTCTCAATTTTCGACCAAAATCTTCTTTTAAAGTTGTGGATGAGCTTTCCCAAGAGTTACCTAAGCATCCCTTCAAAATTTGGTCTTCTCCAAAGCTTGAGTATGCATAACTTCTGAGCTCGCCGTCGGCAGCCTCGAGGGCCCTGTCGGCAGATTTCTGGAGAAATTTTTCCTGTAACCTCGGGAAAAACTCGTCGTCGGCAGGGTCGAGGGCGCCGTCGGCGGCCTAGTTCAAATCTCCATATTTTGGTCATTTTCACTCCAAAATCACTCTTTTTTGCATCTTTTTGTTCTATTGACCCTAATTCATCATTCATGCAACAAAACATCAAAAATATCTTTCTTTAAAGTGTAATATCATAAAAAACAGTATAAAATAGCTATGAAAATCTCAACATATTTTCCTTGTGTCAAAATCCCCCAAACTTAATTATTACTTGTCCTCAAGTAATTTTAGTACTATATAAAAGTTATGATCTACTATAGTAAACTTTTAATTCAGAAATACTATAAGTTTGATTTAAATAAATATCATAGTGAGATTTTCGGAAACAAATCAAGTAATTGAATTAACTATGTAGCCGCAAGATTATCTAGTCATCAATTCTAAGAGTTCTAGTCTTCTATTCATTTCAAGAATGACTATATGTTGCAATATTAAGTCACTTAAAATATTCAAAATATAGGAACTTCATGAGAATTCTACTAGTAAAAGATCTATTCCATAAATATTAGTTCAGAAATGTATTTAAGTTTTCCCTTTAGATATGTCCAATGAAGCTAATTTTTTATTAGGCATATCCTCAAGCTTCTTCTCACTTCCATAATAATTTTTTTTCTTTCTTTTTCTCTTTTTTATTTGGATTTCAATCCTATATATTTTTCTTTTCTTTTCAGGGATTGTTTTCAATCCTTTCCTTTTCCTTTTTTAAGTGAGGATTACTATATCTAGATAGCATGTAATGATTTTGAACTTCACTTTTCTTTGCCTAAATTTGAAACTCAAAGCATTCCGTTACCTTATAAGTATTTCTTAGCCTTTACATCATTGAGCCACAATCTTTTCTTCTCAAATGAATTTCCAGATTTTTAATACTTCAAAATATAGTTTCCTTTACTTTAATCTTTTCTTCTCAAATGAATTTCCAGATTCTTAATACTTCAAGATATAGTTTCCTTTACTCTAAATAGTTAACTATAATCTTATTCTCTTATACTAAATACCTTAAGTTACAAAATTAATTTTCATTACAAAAATATTTCTTTAAATCTACCATAATATTTAAATAGTTATAAAAATATAGTTACCGGAATTAAATTCACTACATGAAATCATATAAATAATTTCTGAAAATATTGAAATAGAGGACATCTAATAGTTAATCTTTTTCTCCTCCCCCAAACTTAAATTTTTAAATATGAAATAATATAGGTGGAAAGAAAAACAATAAATAAAAATCATACCTTAGTATTGTAGGCATTTTCATCATTCTAAAATTTTTGGAGGTCTTCCCAAATTTTTACTTCACCTGGTCTGTAATATTAGGAGTCTTCTACACTATAAATCATTAGAGGAATTTCTGGGTAATGAAATTTTGAAATAAGTATAAAACTAAAACATTAAATAAGCACAATATTTCCTAACACTGGGTAATGAAATTTTGAAATAAGTATGAAACTAAAACATTAAACAAGCACAACATTTCCTAACACAACCACAATACTAAACAAAACTAAATTGCGAAAAATAAAAATCACATTACATTACAATCCATAATACTACTCAACATCTATTATACTACACATACAAATTTAACTATAACACTAACTTTATAACAAAAATTAAAAATCATCCAAGTGCAACGAAATAATAAAAATGAAAGTCCAAATACACAAACATCCATTTCTATTACAAACAAACTTACAGAAATAAAAGTATGAATATAAGTACATCAATTCATTCAATATCAAAATCTCAAGCTATATTTTCATCTCCTTGATCAGCAGGTGGATTAGGTTGATACTGAGTATATCAGGGGCACTCAAGAAATGTAACATTAGGCTCACCTCTATAGTGTTGGGCCTGAGCTTCATAATAGGCTACCCCAAAATTTGAATGCCTCTGAAAGTACTCACTATCATAATCGCGTCGACGTTCTAAACCTCAAATCCTTTCATTTATCAATTCTATGCTTCCGCTGTAAGGTCAACTCATTCATCAAATCAGAGAGGGTAGGGGAACTAGAAGGTGGAAGATCATAACTTGTAGAGGACATCTCTACTAGTAGAAGGTTCTTGACTTCTACTCCCAGTTCTCCATTTCTCATGGGATTCAAAAGTCTTCAAATGAGAAGGTTCTTGACTTCTACTCCCAGTTCTCCATTTCTCATGGAATTCATAAGTCTTCAAATCGGTCTTACTAATGGGTTTCATAGGATAAACCCATTCTTCATCTCCAATCTACACTCCAGAAATTTTGCAAATTGTATAAATAAGTCCAGGATGTCCTAGACCTCCACTACCCTCACTCCTCGCCGTAGTCAGTATATTCTTAAGAATTATTCTCCCCACATTTATAGTTCTATTTTTCTGAATATAGAAATTTAGAATAGCTCTATCTATAGTTGCCTCACTATGGTGATAGGTCGGTAACAGAGTAGAGGAAAAAAAATAGTGTCACGCCTTAGAGGTTGAATTCAACTTGGAAGCAGAAATATTTACCCGTTCTCGCTGCTTTATCTTCCATGTTCCTTTCCCATCATTGAGAAAGTTGATCACATCATTAAAAGGGTCTTCCATTGTACTAAAGAATTCATATTGACAGCTATAAGGGTCTGGTACTTCATAAAAAGTGTTGATGCAGGCGATAGTAAACTCAACAGGAAATCCTTGCACTTGAACAATTCCGTCATAAAAAAAATTACATTGGTATAGAACTCCTTCACAACATTTGCATCAGCTTTGTTGGTGGTGTAACAAAAGTTTTCCTACCTCCGCTCAGCAATAACCACATTGCATCAGCTTTATTGGTGGTGTAACAAAAGTTTTCCCACCTCCGCTCGGCAATAACTCATTTGATTTCTCCTCCCGGACTTTCAAAAACTTGATCTTGTATGCACTTCATTCCTTTAAATATGGAAGTAAATTTTATTTGAGCCATCGCATTGACGAAGCGAGACTCGTCGAACTCAACTCTCCTCTTTTGACGTGGAGCCATTTCAATCTAATTAAATTATATAAAAATTCAAAAAATTACTTTAAATATGAAAATCATGGCTTCCAATAGTAATTCTAAGAGTTCAACATTAAGATCCATGAATTAAAGGTCGATGGAGCCGTCGGCGCGCTCTATTGGAATTAAAATCCTAAGTCTCGGGAAAATCTCGTCTTCGGCAGCGTCGATGGCGCGATCGGCGGGCTCTATTGATTTTGTTCAAATTTTAGATTTTCGCAATTTCGATCAATTTCAAGCCTTAATGACATCTTTTCAATCATTATAGACATAATTTTAAGTGATTAAATGATGTACATAGCACATGTAAATTTTCACAACACAAAACATCACATTTATATATAAATTCTAAGGGGTACAATAAGCATTATATAACACACCTAAGTTTGATATTTTCTCAACCTCAATACATTAATTCAGGGTCGCAATCCAAGCCACAACACTTAAAACGCTGAAAACAAAACTCTTATGTTAGTCTCAACTATACAGAGATCTAAAAGCATAATTCTAAAGCAAAGAAAATGCAAAGTTCAAATCAAAATACATAGATAGACAGATAGGTAGTAATATAAATCAACTAATCCTCAAACTCGGCACTCAATTCTCCTCTGAGATCACCCATTAATTACACATGAACGAAGAGGTTGCAGAAAGATCGGAATGGAAATTCTTCAGTGGAATCCTCTTCTATTAATTTCATCCTCCTCATTAATCGTATTAAGCTATCTTCTAAATGTCCAGAGTGCTCAAAATGTTCCTTCATCCTCCAGTCTAGATGATCAAAGAAATCATAGATATTATTAATTGCATTCATGACATTTTGTACCTCCTTTTCCAATTTCTTGATTCGACTCAGGATCACCAGAGAATATCAGGGACTAAGGGTTTGAACTGGCAGTGAATTCTGAGATGATTGATCTACTATGATGGCCATGTCATTTTCATCTTCAAAAACTGGGAATCTCTAATTTAGGTCCAAAGGCTTCCAAGGTAGCAGTACTTTTTTCCCAATTTTTATAGGACACTTGGAACTGACTGCAAATTGAGAAAATTATGGAGGGGTGTCCAAGCCCATAAGTTGATCCATGAACAATCAGGCCTAAAATTGACTTCACAATTATTGATCCAATGTCGATCAACAATCCCCTTTGGATGCAGTAATTCAAAATGGCACTTTCTTTAGAAACTTTACCGATCTTCATTGTCGGCAACAGTTTCGCAGAAATGAAAAAGTGCCAATGCTCTGAAATGGGATTTAAGAGTTTTGCAGAAAAAACTAACAAACCCATTTTCTCTTGTTTCCCAGTCGTCAGTTTCATCCGTTAAATATTAGTAAATGTCATTCATCTGATTTCTTGTTGGGACGAAATTGGAATAGTGGCAGACAAGAATATTCTCTATCATGTATAATTTGTTGATCCGTGTAGGAGTGAAAGTAATCCATCTTCCTCGCACATAAACAACTCCTTGGTTGATTCCATGTAAATTTGCATAATATTCTTTCACCACTAGAACAACCACGGCGGCGGTAGTGTAGCACATCACTTGCCATTTTTGCCGCACTATCGTTTCTTCAATATCCGTCATGGGATTATTCAATCTGCGATTTACGAATCCTGGTTCCTTGATCAATCTTTTCTTCGTCAGTAACTCGTTGAAGATTCGCTGCGCTTCCGCACTAACAAACTTTCACCGATTGAAAACTCGCATTCTGGGATTATCAGGGGAATTGGACGCCATAGGAATGAAATTGTTGGAGTTTCACTTCATTTTTGGAGGGAAAATATGAACTAAAAATCGAATTTTTGAGTTTAAAAAGACAATTCCTACCCAAAAATCGCCAAAAACCACCATTTGAACCCAAGTAATCGACAATTCGTCGGTCTCGCCGTTAACGTGGTTGAAGGCGTCGTCGGTGCGCCTCTATATTAATTTTTTCTGGACTCTCGGGAAAAACCCGCCGTCAGCGCCGTCGAGGAGCCGTCAGCGCCCAAGAAAAAATTTGCACAGTTTCGCTCTGGTCTGAATGCGTTCTAATTTTTCTTCATGGATCCAAATTTTATGATGTTTCAAGGGTAAATAAGAGTAGTAGAGTTTAATACTACCATAAGCTAACAATAATTTCAAATAAAAATTACTATAATCGCGATAAAGTAAAGATAAATATTGGTTGCCTCCCATAAAGCGCTTGGTTTAACGTCTTCAGCCCGACCTATTCAGGTGTCATTCAGGTTGAATGATCATTAAAACCTCTTTAATTTTTGGTCTTTCACCCTCATAATATGGTTTTAATCTGTGTCTATTTACTTTAAATCTATTTCTCGTCTTCTTATCTTCAATTTTAACACTCCGTAAGTATAAACTGAGTCACAGTAAAGAGTCATAATCAACGACACTTCAATTTTTTCAACAGCTCCGTAAGTATAAACTCTAGTCACAGTAAAGGGTCCTAACCAACAAGACTTTAATTTCCTAAGAAATAACTTCAGCCTAGTGTTGTAAAGTAAAACTTCTTGTCCTGGTTCAAAGTTCTTCTGGTAATCTTCTGATTATGCCATAACTTTAATTTCTCCTTATAAATTTTGTCTTTATCATAACTCATTTCATCATGCCATAACTTTAGTTTCTCCTTATAAATTCTATCGTTATCATAAGATTCATTTCCTCTTCCAATTCATTTAATTGTAACAATCTCTTCTTACCAGCATCTTTCAAATTATAATTGAAATCTTTAATCTTCCAATTCATTTAATTGTAGTCTTACCAGCATCTTTCAAATTATAATTGAATTCCTTAATCGCCCAATATGCTTTATGCTCCTATTTATTCTATCGTTATCATAAGATTGATTTCTTAATTCTTCCAATTCATTCATTTGTAACAATCTTTTCTTTTATCGTTATCATAAGATTCATTTCTTAATTCTTCTAATTCATTCATTTGTAATAATCTCCTCTCTATCATAAGACTCATTTCTTAATTCTTCCAATTCATTTAATTGTAACAATCTCTTCTTAAGTTGTTATAATAAGACTCATTTCTTAATTCTTCCAATTCATTTAAGATTCATTTCTTAATTCTTCCAATTCATTTAGTTGTAACAATCTCTTCTTACAAGCATCTTTATATTATAAATGAATTTTTTAATCGCCCAATATGCTTTATGCTCCAATTCTACTGGTAAGTGACAAGTCTTTTCCAAAAATCAATTTGTAAGGAGTCATTCCAATAGGAGTTTCATAAGCAGTCCTGTAAGCTCATAATGCAGTATCCAGCCTAGTAGACCAATCTATGCTATTAGGGTTTTCAGTCTTTTCAAGTATTTGTTTAATCTCTCTATTATAAACTTCAGCTAACCCATTGGTTTGAGAATGATATGCAGTAGAGATTCTACGAATAATATTAAATTTTTATGCCAATCTCTGAATATATTTATTTCNGCATTCCGTATCTAGTGAAAATATTTTTCATTAAAAACCTTGAAACACTTTTAGCATCACAACGAGGTAAGACTTGTGCTTCAATCCACTTAGAAACATAGTCTATTGCAACTAATATATATATAAGTTCCCAAATGAAGGCNTATTTCTAAAATGGGATCATCTGTCAGTGATAATCATTCTAGGCATTCCGTATCTAGTGAAAATATTTTTCAGTAAAAAACTTGAAACACTTTTTGCATCACAACGAGGTAAAGCTTGTGCTTCAATCCACTTAGAAACGTACTCCACTGTNATCTCTAAAGATAGTAGGCCAACAAAATCCAGCTTGTAAAATTTTATAAGCAGTTTTATCAATCCCAAAATGCCTCCAAATTCAGAATCATGACATTTTTGAATGATTAGCTCAGTTTTTTCATAAGGTACACATCTTCTCATAATTAGATCCTTACGTTGTTTATATAAACAAGGCTCATCCCAAAAATATGCTTTTGCATTATGAATGAATTTCCTTTATTCNCATCGATCACAAGTTTTTATGTATCTATAAACATCTCTAAAGATAGTAGGCCAATAAAATCCAGCTTGTAAGGGTTTATAAGCAGTTTAATTAATTCCAAAATGTCCTCCAAATTTAGAATCATTACATTTCTGAATGATTAGTTCAGTTTCTTCATAAGGTACACATCTCCTCATAATCAGATCCTTACATTGTTTATTTAAATAAGGCTCATCCCAAAAATATGCTTTTGCATCATGAATAAATTTCATTTGTTGTTGCAGTGTCAGCATAGGTGGCAAAATATCACTTACAATATAGTTAACAATATCAGCATACCATGGTATTTTCCACTAATTAATATTATAAAGTTGTTCATCAGGGAAACTGTCTGTAATTTCATTGTCGGTATCAGATAATTCATGATTTCTTAGTCTCGACAAATGATCAGCAATTTGATTATTGGTTCTGTTCTTATCAATAACCATAAGATCAAATTCTTGCATCAAACTTATTCATCTAATCAACCTTGGTTTGGCATCCTTATTTTGCATTAGATATTTAATAGCAGAGTGATCATGTGCACAACACATTTAGCTCCAATTAAATAAGATCTAAATTTTTCTAAAGCATACACAATGGTCAGGGTTTAGCATCCTTCTTTTGCATAAGATATTTAATAGCAGAGTGATCAGTATGCACAACACAATTGGTTTGGCATCCTTCTTTTACATCAGATATTTAATAGCAGAGTGATCAGTGTGCACAACACATTTAGTTCATCCTTCTTTTGCATCAGATATTTAATAGCAGAGTGATCAGTGTGTACAACACATTTAGTCCTATCCTTCTTTTGCATCAGATATTTAATAGCAGAGTGATTAATATGCACAACACATTTAGCTCTAATTAAATTAAGATCTAAATTTGTCCAAAGCATACACAATGGCCAGTAACTCTTTTTCAGTAACAGTATAGTTAATTTGAACATCATTAAAAGTTTTACTAGCGTAGTATATAACTTTAAAATATCTTTTCATACCTTTTGTCCAAGGATAGCTCCAATAGCATAATCACAAGAGTCACACATCAGTTCAAATGGTTTCTCCTAGTTAGGTGAAACTATAATAGGGCCTGTGATTAATTTTTCCTTTAATAACTCAAAGGCATTTAATTAGTTTTCAATAAATTCAAATTTCTTGTCCTTTTCTAGAAGTTGGCAAAGAGGTTTAGTAATTTTTGAAAAATCTTTAATAAAACGCCTGTAAAAACCAACATGTCCAAATAAACTCCTAACCTCTCTTACATTAGTAGAAGGTGTTAGTTTAGATATAACTTGAATTTTTACTCTAACTTCTCTTACATTAGTAGGAGGTGTTAGTTTAGATATAACTTGGATTTTTGTAGGGTACTCCTAACCTCTCTTACATTAGTAGGAGGTGTTAGTTTAGATATAACTTGAATTTTTTCAGGGTTAGCTTACATACCTTACGTTAGTAGGAGGTGTTAGTTTAGATATAACTTGAATTTTTGCAAGGTCTGTTTCCATACCTAGTAGGAGGTGTTAATTTAGATATAACTTGAATTTTTGCAGGGTCTACTTCAATATCATTTTTTAAGAGGTGTTAATTTAGATATAACTTGAATTTTTGCAGGGTATTCTTCCATACCATTTTCGTTACATTAGTAGGAGGTACTAATTTAGATATAACTTGAATTTTTGCAGGGTATGCTTCCATATCATTGAGGTGTTAGTTTAGATATGACTTGAATTTTCGTAGGGTCTGCTTCCATACCATCTTCCAAACTTTATGCCCTAACACAATTCCTCCTGCAACCATAAATTGACATTTCTCCCAATTCAGAACCACATTAGTTCTTTCGCATAACTCTAAATTTTTTTCATGATAATTTAAGCATGCGTCAAATGATGTTCCAAATATAGATAAATCATCCTTAAATACCTCAAATCCATCATCAATTAACTTACTAAATATAGACATCATACATCTTTGAAATGTTACAAGTGCATTACATAATCTCAATCCATCATCAATTAACTTACTAAATATGGACATCATACATCTTTTGCAGGTGCATTACATAATCCGAAAGACATTCTTCAAAAAGCAAAAGTTCCAAAAGGACTAATTCCAATCCATCATCAATTAACTTACTAAATATAGACATCATACATCTCTGAAATGTTGCAAAATTAACTTACTAAATATGGACATCATACATCTTTGGAATGTTGCAGGTGCATTACATAATTAAAGGCATTCTTCAAAAAGCAAAAGTTCCAAAAGGACTAGTAAATGTTGTCTTTTCTTGATCATCAGGAGCAATAATAATTTGATGCTAACCGTTATATCCATCTAAAATATAAAAATATTTGTGCCCAGCAAGTCTATTTACTATTTGGTCTAAAAAGGGTAAAGGGAAGTGATCTTTCCTAGTGGCAGTGTTTAATTTTCTATAATCAATGCAAATACGCCACCCAATAACTTGTCTGATATGTATTAGTTCGTTATTTTCTTTTTTCTCAACAGTCACTCATCTATTCTTAAGAACACAATGAATTAGAATTACCCACGCACTATCTAAAATAGGACATATATTTCCAGTGTCTAACCATTTCAAAATTACCTTCTTAACTACTTCTTTCATCTTCGGATATATAATTTCAGTGTCCAACCATTTCAAAATTTCATTCTTGACTACTTCTTTCATCATTGAGTTTAATCTCCTTTGTGGATCAACTCTTGGTTTATATTTTTCATCTAATATAATTCTGTGCATACAGATCAAAGGACTGATTCCCTTAATATCAGCTAAGGCTCAACCAAAAGCTTTCTTATATCTTTTCAATGTATCTAACAGTATTTGCTCTTGCAAATCAATTAATTCTGAAGATATAATAACAAGTAATGTTGATGAGTCTCCCAGAAACACATACTTCAAGTGGCTAGGTAGTATTTTTAACTCAATTTCAGGTGATTTTATAATTGACAGAAATAGATTCTTATCAGCATTTTCGATAATATCCAGCATCTCAAATCTTTCCTGAACATAGTCTAATTCTTCATTTTCTAATTCGTCTAAAATAATTTCATCACTCTCTTCAAATTGTTCTTTCTCTTCAAAATATTCTTTAAAATGTTCATTCAATAGATGTTCACTTATTTTCATGCGAAAACATTCATTATCTCTTTCAATAGCAGGGCATTTCATAAATTTTGCAATGTTAAAAGTCACTTCTTGATTGTTAACTCTCATGGTTAATTCTCCTTTTTGAACATATATCATAGCTTTTTAAATGGTCTCCCTAAAATGATAGGTATTTCCTTATCTTCCTCCATATCTAAAATAATGAAATTCACAGGAAAGATAAATTTTTCAAATTTTACTAACACATCTTCTATAACACTCTTAGGATATGTAACTGAACGATCCCCTAATTGAAGAGTTACAGAAGTAGGTGAGACTTCTCCTAATCCTAATCTTTTGAAAATTGATAGAGGGATAAGATTAATGCTGGCTCCCAAATCACATAAAGCTCTTTCATAAAATTTTTCACCGATAGCACACGGTATAGTGAAACTACCTGGATCTTTTAATTTTTCAGGAAGCTTTTTCTAAATAATTGCACTACACTCTTCTCTAAGTACAACAGTTTCATTATCAGTGAACTTCTGTTCAGAATATCTTTCATAAATTTCACATAATTGGGCATTTGCTCTAAAGCTTCTACGAAGATTCAGAATATCTTTCATAAATTTCACATAATTGGGCATCTGCTCTAAAGCTTCTACAAAGGGAGTGTTTACCGTTAACTTCTTAAGAGAATATCTTTCATAAATTTCACATAATTGGGCATTTGCTCTAAAGCTTCAACGAAGGGAATGTTTACTGTTAACTTCTTAAGAATTTCTAAAAACTTGGAAAATTGTTTATTTTTTTAAGCTTCTACGAAGGGAATATTCACCGTTAACTTCTTAATAATTTCTAAAAATTTTGAAAATTGTTTATTCTCTTTATTTTGCTTCAATCTTTGAGGAAACGGTGGTGGAGGTTTCTCCACAATAATTTTCATTGGTGTAAATGGATATCCTAAATTTGAGTATTCGTGATCCTTTTCTTTTTTGGTATCCACTTTCTCTTTTTCAGTTTTTGTTTCTTTGTGTACTCTCATTTCCAATTCTTTTCCACTTCGTAATTGTATCACTTTTATCTGTTCTTTTCCTTGATATTTAGGATTTGGTTCCACAGTACTAAGAAAAGTTCACAATGTTCAGTTACTAAGCGCATTAGTGATATGCCCTAATTGATTTTTAATATCTTTAATCGAAGTTCCTTAATTTTATAATTGATTTCCTTGGATTTGTATTTGATTTCCTTGATTCTGTATTGTTGACCCATGTTTAATATCAGCTCTTCCATAGACAACTTCTTCTCCTTAATTTGAGTGTCATAGCAGTTCCTTGATTTTGTAATTGATTTCCTTAAATCTGCAATTGATTCCTTGATTCTGCATTGTTGACCCATGTTTAATATCAGCTCTTCCATAGACAACTTCTTCTCCTTAATTTGAGTGTCATAGCAGTTCCTTGATTTTGTAATTGATTTCCTTAAATCTGCAATTGATTTCTTGATTCTGCAATTTTTGACCCATGTTTAATATCATCTCTTCCATAGACAACTTCTTTTCCTTAATTTGAGTGTTACGGTTAAATCTTGGATGATAAGAAGGTCTATAGTTAACATTTCCTTGGTTGGATGAATTTTCTAATGGATTCACTAGGTTGTTTGCCCATTGTTAATTTGTAGAAGAATTTTTATTCCATTAAAATTTGTTGGATGATTCTTCCAACCTGGGTTATAATAGTTCAAGTATGGGTTGTTGGGTCTAGTAATAGCATTTAAGGTTTCATATGAAGACCTGGGTTATAATAGTTTGAATAAGGGTTGTTGGGTCTATTAATAACATTTAAAGTCTCATGTGTTCCCATTGTTGATTTGTAGAAGAATTGTTATTCCAATTAAAATTTGGATGATCTTCCAACTTAGGTTATAATAGTTCGAATAAGGGTTGTTGGGTCTATTAATAACATTTAAAGTCTCATATGAAAGTTGAACATCCACAAATTGCTCAGTTGAATTCTCTTCCATCATAGAAGGTGTTGGAGAATAATTCATCCCATAATGATCTAGTTTCTTTGATATTGCAGCAATCTGCAAAGCCAACATAGAAATCGCATCAGAATCATGGATACTAGCTACTTTTTAAGGATTTACCCTTTCAGAGGGCCATTGAAAATTGTTCGTAGCCATCTGTTCTATTAATGAATGAGCCTCATCAAAAGGTTTTGACATTAAAGAACCACCAACCGCAGCATCTATAAANATGGTATTTTCCACTCATTAATATTATAAAGTTGTTCATCAGGGAAACTGTCTGTAATTTCATTTTCAGTGTTAGATAATTCTTGATTTTCTAATCTTGACAAATGACCAGCAATTTGATTATCCGTTCTCTTTCTATCAATAACCACAATATCAAATTCTTGCATCAAATGTAGTCATCTAATCAATCTTGGTTTGGCATCCCTCTTTTGCATTAGAAATTTAATAGCAGAGTGATCAGTATGCACAATATATTTAGCTCCAATTAAATATAATATGAATTATCTAAGGCATACATAATGGCCAGTAACTCTTTTTTAGTAACAGTATAGTTAATTTGTTCATCATTAAGAGATTTACTAGCGTAGTATATAACTTTAAAATTCTTTTCATACCTTTATCCAAGGACAGCTCCAATAGCATAATCACTAGCATCACACATCAGTTCAAATCTTTCTCCCAGTTAGGTGAAACTATAATAGGGGCTGTGATTAATTTTTCCTTTAATAACTCAATGGCATTTAAACAGCTTTCAGTAAGTTCAAATTTCTTGTCCTTTTCTAAAAGTTGGCAAAGAGGTTTGGTAATTTTTGAAAAATCTTTAATAAAGCGCCTGTAAAATCCAACATGTCCAAGAAAAATCCTAACCTTTCTTACATTAGTAGGAGGTGTTAGTTTAGATATAACTTGAATTTTTGCAGGTCTGTTTCCATACCATCTTCCAAAATTTTATGCCCTAACACAATTCCTCCTGCAATAAAAAATNTTATCATAAGATTCATTTCTTAATTCTTCCAATTCATTTAATTGTAACAATCTTTTCTTACCAGCATCGTACAG
>JXCR01112434.1:0-20702 GCA_002079205.1 Phalaenopsis hybrid cultivar | reverse complement strand
TTTCTTTACAACACACAAAATTCCTCTTCGAAGCAACAAGGAGGAAGAAATCTCTCACTTTCTCTCAACTCTTACAATCTCTCGAAGAATTTCTCACAATTTTTACACTCTAGCAAACACTAATGGAACCTTTCTAACCTCCAGGAACTCTATTCTACTCTGGCTCTCTCCCAATTTTTGGCCAAAATCTTCTTTTAAAGTTGTGGATGAGTTTTCCCAAGAGTAGCCTAAGCATCCCTTCAAAATTTGTCCTTATCCACAGCCTGATTGGTCATAACCGCTGAGCTCGTCGTCGGTGGCCTCGAGGGCACCGTAGGCGGACCTTCTTAATGAATTAATTTTGGAGTCTCGGGAAAATCTTACCGTCGATGGGGTCAATGGCGCCGTCGGCGCCCTAGTTCAATTCTTCACATTTTGGCCCTTTTCGCTCCAAATTCGCTCCTTTTTACATGTTTTTACTCCAATGACCCTAATTCATCATTCCTGCAACAAAACATCAAAAATACCTTACTTTAAACTGTAATATCATCCAAAATAGTATAAAATAGGTATGAAAATCTCAACATATTTTCCTTTGGTCACGTACCTAGAGGAAAAGGGTAAATGATGCTTAAGGGTTGGGTGGAACCCTATTACAATCATGAATTATCCTATGGTTTTGTGTTAGTTTGAAAAATAATTTTGATATTTTTCTACTAATGTTTTGTTAGAACTTATGTTGCATAGAACTTATGTTGCATGATATACTGTCATGCAGGTGCCTTAAAGCGAGGATTTACAGCATATCTAGATGAACAACCTCAGCTTTGAAACACAATCGAAATATGTAGAGTTATGAATCCCAAATTTTACTATGTGCATTGTTGTTAATGGTTTAGATGAGGTTCATTCTTTGCTTCATGATTCAGATAGTTTGAATGATCAACATTTCAAAATAGAATTAGCACATACAAAGTAAATCTAAGATAACCTTCCATGTGTGTTCATCTTCTTTTTTATTTGTTTAATTTTTATCTTTTTTGATTTAGGAAAACCCAGTCATGATGCCCATGAATTTCTGTCATCCTAGGGTTTTTCAGGTTCTGAGATATACTTTATCTGAAGAATCAGTCAAACCTACTCCAATCAGAAGATTTTTGTCAGCAATCATGACTTGCATCATCCAAGATATTTTTGTAGACTGGGGTAGTAGAGTTAAAATTGAATTTAGTGATCTTTGTTCATTAGGGTTCCATTTAAGTTTTAATGTATTTTTAAAATTTTAGGGAATGAAAATTTTAACTTGCTTAAAACTTCTTAGCCGATTAAATTTTTCCAATTTATTTTAATGTTTTAAATGACTCAACCAAGATCCCATTGTTCTGTCCTTCAGTGGTCATTAAGTTTTGCAGTTTGATTAGTCACAAGTGGCTGGAAGGTACATTAGCATTCATGGGTGGGTTGCCTCCTCCAAAGTACCTTCTCAAACTAAGTTGCATTTTATGGTTAAAGTTTATGTTTAATTGATATTTATTGTGACTTTTATGTCTTTTATGTTTGTTTGGCATCTCAACCCAAGTTGTCCCAAGCAGGAATTAAGTATGCTTTTGTTCTCTTATGATAAGTCAAACACTCCTTCACCTTGGGCTACTTAAATTTTAGTTGTCCTTACTTAATTTGGATTAATCTTAGTTCAGTCGGGTTGGTCTAGACCAGTTGGATTGATCATGAGCTAACCCAGGTTAGGTCAGGTTACCTTTGTCAAGCCTTAGTTGAATTGGACTTTAGGTCAATTGAGTCAAGTATAAGTTGGATTAGACTTGAATTTGATTTGGTTAATTATTGAATTGGTTTATTTTCATCAATGTTAGGTTAGGTTAGTGATCTCGACTCTTTCTATATGTTAATGTGATGTATGCAATCATATTCTTAATTTTTCCTTACTTATAATTCTTACTTTACAACGACGCCAAAAACTTGATCACCAGCAACAGCTAGGCACAAACTTGACTTTCAAGCAAATAAAAATATAATTATTATATTTAAATATGGGATACTACGAAAGTATATGTATCTTTATCAAGTAATATAGGACTTTTTGATTAAGCCCTGAATAATGAACCTACAGGAAAAACTACAACATGCAACTATAAAACATAAGAAACTAGATAACAAATTCTATCTAATAAAATATTCTTACTTGAACTCTAGATGCTATAATAAGAATTAAAGTTCGATTCTATTTGTAATTTTTAATAATTGAAAATAAAGTAAACAACTAACTAAACTTAACTAAATACTCGTAAGGTGAAGAAAATATAAATAAAATATCTTTTTTCTTATCTTGAATAAGTAACAAGTATAGGAATTCTGTTGTTGAAGTATTAAAACATGTGATCAATGTCAGAAAGTAGGAAATATTTCTAGAAGAAGTGAAATGCCACTGAATTACAAATTGAAAGTTGAAATTTTTTATGTGTGGGCATTAGATTTTATGGGATCATTTATGCCTTCATTTGGAAATTTATATATATTGCTAGATGTTAATTATATGTCCAAATGGATTGAAGCTATTTTTGTACCTAAATGTGATCCTCGAAGTGTTTCAAATTTTTAAATAAAAACATATTACAACATATGGAATGCCGAGAGTGATTATTACGAATGAAGGATCTCATTTTAGGAATAAGAGGATCAAGAGATTGATTAGAAAATATAATATTGTGCATAGATTCTCTACTGCTTATCATCCCCAAACTAGCGATCTAGCAGAAATATCAAATCGTGAAATAAAGCAAATTTTAGAAAAATCTGTAAATCTTTATGAATTGGATTGGTTTTCTAGATTAGATACTGCACTATGGGCATATAGAACAGGCTATAAGACTCCTATTGAAATGTCCCTATATAGAATTAATTTTGGTAAAACATGCCACTTACCAGTAGAGTTGGAACATAAAGCATTTTGGGCTATTAAGGAATTTAATTTTAATCTAAAGGATGCTGGTGAGAAAAGACTATTGCAACTCAATGAACTTGAGCAGATTAGAAATGAAGCATATGACAATGCAAAAATCTATAAAGAGAAAATGAAAATGTGGCATGATTGGATGATTATAAAAAATGATTTTGAACATGGACAAGAGATTCTATTATATAATACTAGATTGAGATTATTTCCAGGAAAACTGAAATCTAGAGGGTTAGGACCATTCAATGTGATTAAAGTCTATCATTATGGAACTGTTGTAATTAAAAATCCTAAAACTGAAAAGAAATTTAAAGTTAATGGGCATCGACTGAAACATTATTATGAAGGACACATGCCACAATTTAAGGAAATTTTGATGTTGAGTCATCGTGAATAAACATTGGTACGTCGGACTGGCGACGTTAAACCAGACGCTTGATGGGAGACAACCCATATACATACAAATATATCTATATATCTTAGTAATTTGTTTAATAATTATTCTAAGTATTAGGAAATAATAATACCTTAGAATCCTATACAATCTTATATATCATAAATCAAGATAAATATTTGTATTGGATGAAAATTTGGAACTAGATTGAACCAAAGAAAAAATAGATGCAATTATGGTTTTGACATCGACGGTGCCAACATGGGCACCGACGGTGCCCTTCTACAGAGCAATGGCACCGAAGGAGCCATCAGGGGCGCCGATAGCGCTTAGTGCAGTTTCAGCAGTTCAGGAAGATTTTGGTGGACTTTGGTGGGATTGCACTTGAAAATAAGTGGCTTAAGGTCTTTTTAAAGGCATGAAAACCATTTTGGACGCCCATAAACTTCCAAATTTTGAAATCTATGGTTTTTAATTCCAGAAACACTTCAAGATATGGGTTTAATTAAAAAAAGTTCATCAGTTTTGACGCGTAAAAATTATACAAAAAAGTCATCATGAAGAAAATACTTATCAAGGAGAGAGTCTTTGTCAATCATGAATGGAGTAATCCAAGCTCGCAGATTGAGAAAATCATAGTACAGAGACATTCGGAAGTTCTATGCTACACTACCGTTGTAGTAGTTGTTTCAGTGGTAAAAGAATTGTACGCTAACCTACCTAGAATTAACCAAGAAGTCATCTTCGTTCGAGGTAAGGGCATACCATTTACTCTGTTACAAATTAATGATATGTTTATGATAGAAAGCATGTCAATCTGTCATTATACAAACTTTATACCAATGAAGGATTTGATGTATGGTGTATACTGATTTCTAATGGATGAAAGTGATAATTGGGAAATCAGAGATGAGGGGTACGTTACTTTCTCCACTTCATTGCTAAATCTGATATCTAAACAATGGCATTTCTTTATCTCTGCAAAACTGCTCCCTACAATGAAAAGTAGTAAAGTTACAAAAGAAAGTGCAATTTTAAACTATTGCATTCAAATAGGAAAGCCCATTGATGTAGGATCAATTATTTTTAAATCTATTTTGAGTATTCTAAATGAATGGGCCTTAATGGACTGGGGCATCCTTCTGCGATATTCTTACTTTGTAGTCAATCTCAAGTATCATATGAAAGTTGGGAGGAAATGTTATTACCTTTGGAGCCCATGGATCCTATTGACGGAGACTATATAGAGAATGAAAATGAAGTGTTGGATATTATCTTGGATCATTCTTCACATGCTTCGACACCCTTAATTCTAGTACAGTTGGAAGTTCACAAGTTTAGTAGAAGAAAATAAAGAAAATAGAAAGAGAACTTTAGAATATCATGGATGCAATAGGAAATCTTACTTACCTTTTTGATCACTTAGATTAGAGGATGAAAGAACACTTTGATCATACAGGACGAATTGAAGCAGGTTTGGTGCAGATGTTTAAGAAGAATGAATGGATCGATGAAAATTCAACTGATCAATTCCAGTACCAACCCTTCTACAATTTGTACATACATTACCAGTTTATGGGAGATATTAGAGGAGGAGACAATATTGAAGATGAAGAGGAGTAATTGAAGAAGTTGGACTTCCCATTTTTTAAAATTAATTATGTTTTTAATGTAATTGTGTTGGATTTGCTTTGCTTTAAAACTCTTATAACTTTAATAGTACGTATAGTTTAGTTTTCAGTGTTCTAGTGTTGTGGCTTGATTTCAACGCTGAATTATAATGTGATTTGCCTTATGTAAGTGTGAGTGTGATTAAAAGTATGTGTTTGTAAAAATTTGGAATTTCATGTATAAAAGTTGGTTTTGTTTTGTTTGTAAAAGCATTTATTTGTGGATTATTTAAGGATGAATATTATTGTTTAAAAAGTCAAATTAGATGACGAAGGGAATTTGAAATAACTGATGTGCGATATTTATGAAAATTTCTATTTTGGCACTAGCACCGACGACGCCTGAGACCCGAAAAATCCTTAAATACCTTGAAATTTTTGCAAAATGCCATTTTTACCACTTTGATCACCTTCAACTTTCGGTTTACACCCCTAGGGGTTACAAACGCTTGGATTTAAAGGGATTACAAGAAAAAAGGAGTTTGGATTTCATCTTCTCTCGGTGAGACCTACACTTTGAACTAATTTTTTTTTTTAATTTCCACCAAGGATTTCTCCTACATTGCTGAGATCCAAAATTATAAAATTATTAAGGAGATTTTGAAAAAATTATTTGGTGAAGAACTCTTACTTTGTGGATTTAAGTTTAGAACCATCGACATTGTGATTTTCAAAATTTTTGGAATTTATTGATTTTTTTTCTTTCTTTCAAAGATTACAATGGAACTAAGGATGAGCAAAGAGAAAAGGAAATTGGAATTTCATGACCAAAAATTCATCAACTACAAAGCTAGCATTCATTTCAATAGTCTACTAAATACAAAGAAAATAATTCCGGATTGAGCGTTCAAAAATCTGAGTGGTGAAGTCAAAAGATTAATTGTTGCTCGGTGATACGCGTAAAATATATAGTGATTTTAGACACATTTTTATACCTATTTTTGAGATATTGCACTTTAATGGAATGTATTTTTGTGTTTTTCTTTCAGGTACAGGTGAAAAGGTGAAAAATGCTTAAAAGAGTAAAAAATGATCAAATTTGGAGCAAATAGGTGAAAAATGTGCAAAAGTGATTTGGCGCATGAGCGCCAGAACCGGCTCTTAAGCGCCTGGTAAACAGAGAATGTCGCGCCTAAGCACCAGAGGCCCCACGCTTAAGCGACAGTGGCAGTTATTGGATAAGTGAATTCAATTTTTGCAAATTTTGAAGATGTTTTTGAGGCACCTATTGGCTTAATAGGTGCTTACAACCACCATGAAAAAAAATTATTGCGAAAGGATGCATCTCTTGGGGAAATACATCGAATCAAGACACATTTTGAAGAGATACCAATGCATATTTTGGAGAATTATAAAAGAAAGAAGATTGGGACTTTGAAAGAGGTCCTGAAAGTACTGGAAAATTTTTTGAAAGTTCAAAAATTAGGGAGTTAGTTGGAGAGATTTTTAGGCACCACATATTTATCCATTTTTTATTTCTAATTTTATATTGAGAGTGTTGTAAAAGAGAAGAGATTCAAAGGAACTTCAACAGTTTGGTGGAGGGTTTGAGATAAGTTTTTATCTTTTGTTTTAGACTACTTTTGATTTTAATCGAGACTTATTATTCGTTTGACAACGATTTCTAATTTTAAACTAAAGTGTGGTTTTATTTTCTCCATAGATTCTGAGTAGTTTTCTTTATCTTTCTTCTTAAAATGATAAGTAATTAAGTGTTGGATGGAAGTTGTGGAGAGTATTGATCTTTAATGTTGGAAGAAGTTGTGATGATTTAAATCCATGTACTTCATTTACTTCTTGATTTGGCCAATCCAGATGTTAAAATTTGCTGTGAGAACATGTAAGAATCAGGATGTTATTGTCTCAGTCAACAATTGGAAAGAATCACATGAGGTTGTATGAATGAGAATGTAGTTCATATGATTGAGTGCAAATAAATAGGGAAATATTCATTGAAGGGTGTAGAGTTAGAGGACTTTAAAGTGATAGGTTTAAGCCCCCCAACTTGGTTTATTGTTAGGTTCTGATATGAGATGTTAGCCCTCAGGTGGAGGGAATCGAGGGAACTCTAGAGTGAGAGCTAGTATCTTTCCTGCCTAGTCGGTCTTCAGAGCTATTCAATTTTAAATTAGCCAATGTTCTTTATAGCATCTCTAGTAAAGGTAAAGAATATTATTGCTCCTATTTGGCACAACACAATATCCATACATCCACAACAGAATTCCTATACTTATTACTGATTAATGATAAAGAGAAAGATATTTTCGTATTTAGTGTTTTTCTTCTACAAAATCTCAAGTTATCTTTTTAAGTTTGTACTATTTTTGTCAAAATATTAAAATTTCCAAAAATATTTAAACTTTCTTTACTGCAAAAACATCTTTAGTTTAAATAATTATCTTTTTAAAAATAGAAAGTTTTTCAAAAAGTGGATATTGCATTTCTTCCTTGTGGGTTCGATATTCAGGTCTTAATAAAAAAGTTCTATATTACTTGATAACGATACATATACTTGCGTAATATCCCAATATAAATTAAAAGTTAAATTCTTATTTTTCTTCAGGATCAAGTTTTTAGTTTTTTTTTGAAATAAGGAAATATAAGTGAAAAATATAATCATAATTATTATTATACTGTTGCATATAAGCATTTTTGGAATCACTCGGCAGTGGGATCATTTCTGTTACTTTACTGCCTAAGCTGTTATTAGTATAGTAATGAAGTTCTTTGTGAATTTTAAGAAGACTTCTGATGACCATGTCTGTGTTTGTGGTAAAATGGTTGAATTCACCCCGAAGAAGATTAATGAATTTTATCAGTTGCGAGAAGCATTTCGCTGTAAATACAACACATTCTCTGCTACAAACAAGGCTTTGGATGAAGTTATTTCATTTCTTACTGATGGAAGAGGAGCTTGGAAAGTGAAGAATAATGTTAAGGTAAACTTACCTGCTTCTATGTTAAATGTAATATCCAAGGCCTGACATTACTTTATATCTGCCAGAATGATACCTACAAATCACCATAGTGAAGTTACTAAGAATAGAGCTATCCTAAACTTCAGTATCCAATAGATGGGAAGTTTAGATGTTGGATCTATAATCTATAGGAACATTCGTTCTATTGCTATGAGTGAGGCGACTGATGGATTAGCACACCCTACGCTGATTTTCACATTATGTGAGCAGTCAGGAGTTGATTTATGGAATTGATGAGGAAAGGATTGAGCCTTTTAAACCTATGGGGTCAGCAAACATTAAAACCTATAAATCTTATGTTGGATGGATAACAGGAAGTAGGTGAAGGGATATTCCTTCTACTTCTAGCACCCCCTACTTTCTAGGAACTTATGGAACAGATGATGATCTAACAAGGAGATATTTTAAGGTTGGAGAGCAGGATTGAAAATTTGGAGGCCAAGAATGCACATAATGATAATTTAACAAAGCAAAAGTTTGAATATGATGATGCTATGGTTTGATACATGAGGGGTGACCGCTCAATACAGTTTCGTAGTCACCCTATCTTTACCCCTTATCAACAGCAAAACTTTAAAATAGAAGATCAAGAAGAGGATGAGTGAAGATGTCTGCTTTGTTATAATTCTGACTTTTTATTTACTTTATAGTTTGTTGCATTTTGTTGTTGTTATTACTTAGTGTGTTAAATGTGAAACTTTGATTTTTATTGAATGTTGTGTTTGAACTATAATCTGTAGAGATGTTGTTGAATTAAAATTTATTTTAGTACTGTTATTTGTTTTTAGTACTTTGTTGTATTTATTTTTAGTTAACTCTTTCTCAAAAAATATTTTTATCTATATAATATGTGTTATTTAATGTTTTAAGTCTTATAGCTTTTCATATTAGCACCTGCAATATTTCAAAGTTAAGTTTCAAAATCAGAACCTTCAACAGGTAAGTCATTTCTTTTTGTATTAATTATTTTCTTTCACCATGTATTTTCAGTTTTTCATGCTTAATCTTTTAAACATTTAAGTTTGGGGGAAGAAAAATTCATTATTTTTTTAAAGAAAGAAACTTAATTTTATTTTTCCTCAATGAGCTATAAATTTAACATGACGTATGGTAGTAGAGCCGAACTTTGGATAACTATACTTTTGTTTCTAAATATATAGTAAGCTTAAGTAAAAACTTTCAATAATAAAGGATAATTCTAGAGATTAAAGTATTTGATATGAGATAATAAGACTATATTTTTCTATTTTTAGTAAAGGAATTTGACTTTTTGAAATATTAAGAACCTTAGAATTTCATATAAGAAGAAAAGAATTAAACTTTATGAAAAATCTTTAAAGCTAATATGAATTTATAAAGTGAATGAATGTGAAAAGTTTTAACTTTAAGAAGGGGATAATGAAGTTCAAAATCACTAAAGGCTATCCAGATATAATAATCCTCACATAAAAAAAGATGATAAAAGATTGACAATGATCTTGAAAGAAAAGAAAAAGAAAAAAAAAAGAAAAGAAAAGAATAATATGTGAGGAGAAGCTTGAGGAGATGCCTAAACAAAAATTGGTTTCACTTGAATCCACTTAAGGAAGAAGACTTGGCTACACTCTAAACTTGTATTTAAGTATTAGCATATTTACTAATAAAGTTTTCATGAAGTTCTTTTTCATATGGATATTCTAAGCGGCTTTAATATAACAATTTGCAATTTTCCTTGAAAAGAATAGAGAATCAGAAATCTTAGACTTGACTGCTAGATATTCTTATGCCTTTAGTATTAGCTTGAGTTATTTTAAATTTTTCTTAAGTTATGCTATGATATTTAGTAGACCAAAATATAGAAATCTAGAAGTTAAATTCTTTACTATAAGTAATATTTTTTATGTAGTAAAGGAGTTACTTGAGGACAAGTAACATTTAAGTTTGGGGATTTTGATAGACCAAAAATATATTCATTTTTAGAACTAAATTTTATCTCATTTTTGGTGATATTTCTCTTTAATGGAAGGTATTTTTCATGTTTTATTGCAGGTTGATGACTTATAGTACTTGAAGCAAAAAAGAAGCAAAAAGGATGAAATTTGGAGTCAAAATGACATTTTGGAAGAAAAACTCAGTGCCAACGACGCCGGCATGAAGGAGTCTAGAACAGACAGGGCATCGACGGTGCCAGACTGGGCACTGACGATGCCATTTGACAGAGAGCACAAGAATTTATTTGGACCACGGGCGCCGACGACGCCAATGTCGGTGCTGGGAAAATTTCTGGAAGATTCAATGAATTTGGACGCTTTTTGAAGAGTTATTAGACACACCACATGGAAAACTGACATTATGTTTTATTTAGAGCAAAAAATTGATTAGAAAATGGGGGGCTAGTGTGTCATTGAGTCTTCTTGAGTGTTCTATTGTGTGTATTGTTTATTGAGGAGAGTCTAAGTGTGATTTCTCTTAAGAGTGGTTAGAGAGGGAGAGAAGTGAGAGATTTCTTCTTTCCTGCATCTTTGAATAGAAAATCAAGAGTCTTGTAAAGAGAGAAAGAGTCTAAGAGATGCTGCAAGGGATTTGCTTTGAGGAAGAGTTAAAAATAAGTAGTGTTTGTTTATTATTCTTGTATAAACTTTCTTTCATTTATGAAATTTGTATTTTGTCGTATCTTTGTCATGAGTTCTGAGTAGATTTCTTTGTTTTTCTCCCTTCTATGAGATATGGTGAAATAAAGCGATAATTTAGATGTGCTAATTTTAAAATATAAAATAAATTGTGATGATTTTTTACTCCGTTCTTAATTTATTTTTCAATTTGGCCAAATAAAATGTTAACATCTGTTGTGAAACATACTATCCAGGAAATGGAGTTTGAGTTTTACAACAAAGTGAGAATCACATTCGATTCCATGAAGAAGTGTTTTGTGTATGGAGTTGGGTACAAATAAATAGGGAAATATAAATTATTGGGTTAAGAATTGGAGATTCTAGGGTGACAGATTAAAATTCTCAATTTGGTCTTAGTGTTTAAGAACTAAAGTGAGCGTTAGGCTTCAGGGGAAGGGTAATAGGAGCTCTGGAGTGAGAGCCAGTATCCTCCTAGCCTAACCACGTATTTTGAGATTAAACCTAAGATTAGCCAACGATTCTCTATAACACTTGACTAAGGGTAGAGAATTAAAATTGCTCATATTTGGCACAATACAAATTCAAACAATTTTTCTCTCTCATTTAACCAAAAACTCATTGTAGTGGGAAATATACTTTCTCATTTTAGATAACTTCATCATAAAAATTTAGATTGATAGTTATAGTTTAGCTTTACTTTATAGTTTTACTAGTAGTTGATAATTTAGTTCAGATAACACCTTAAATATTCAAAATTAGTATAGTAGATTTTATATATTATTGTGACTTTCCTAATTTGAACCTCCATTTTGAATTTAAACCTTCTTCGTGGGATCAATATTTGGGGCTTAATTAGAAAGTCTTGTATTACTTGATAACAATACGTATACTTGTGTAGAATCCCAACATAAATTACTTCAATTTCTTATTCATAAAATAGCAAACTAAGTTTTTGGCATCATTGCAAAGCGTAGTCAACTTTATTGATTTTACATAACTATAATTCCGGGATCAGTGGCAGCAGCGACGTATGGTGACTGAAATAGGGGTTGGCTTGATGGATTATTGGATGGATAGATGTATGTATCCCCCTCCTTCAATCCAAGTCTTCTTTTATAATTTTTCAAAAAGTGTCTTGTTGTCTCTTCAAAATGCGTCCACATTCAACAAATCTTCTAGAAGTTGCCTCCTTTTAAAAGCCAATTGAATGAATTTTCTTGTTCATTAACTATTTCCCACATTTTCACCAAGGGTTGCTTCAAACAACTCTTCAAAAATACATCCAAATTTGTTGAATCATCATTTAACTACTTCTGGCACTTAAGAGTGGGGTAATGGGCGCTTACGCGTGACTCTCTTTATTTCACTAGCGCGTAAGGGCCAGTCCTGGGCTCTTAGGCGCCTCAGTTCAATTACACACATTTTTCATTTTTGCTCCAAATTTGATGCTTTTTCTCTCCTTTCACCATTTTTCATCCATTTGATTGTACCTGAAAGAGAAACACACAAATACCTTTATTTAAAGCACAATATCTCAAAAATAGGTATAAAAATGTGTACATAAATACTATAAATTTTAGGTGTATCAAAATCCCCCGAACTTAAAATGTTACTTCTCCTTAAGTGACACTCCAATCCTTTAAAACCAAATTAGGTAGATTATGTAAATGAGTTTCTTAAGGATATTCTAAAATTTTGATGTAGAAATATAGTAGTCTAATTTAGAAAAAAAACATTAGTATATGAGACCAACTTAGAGTTGAGAAAATTTTAATGTAAAGAAGTTTGAAAATATGCGTTCCTATCTAGTTTAAAAATATTGTAAATTCTTTAAATATAGAGTTTAGGCATTTTATCTTCTCCACTTAGAAAAAAAAGTATTAAGAATAATTATACTTATTATATTATATCTTTAAGTTTAAGACTTTCTCAAGTCATATACTTTAAAAAGATCAGACGTCGAACCAATTTTTTATTAGACACTAATCCTCAAGCTTCTCCTCTCTTTTTTTTCAGGAGAGGATTACTATATCTGGATAGGTCTTTAATGATTTTGAGTTCCACTCCTACTTTCCTAAAGCAAATTTCTGATATAAATCTTTTACTTAAAAATATAATCATAGTTTTGAAAATTATTTTCAATAAAAGAAATTTAAACATTGAAAATAAAAGTCTAACCCTTTTAAAATTTTTAAAAATATAATTTTCCTACTAAAGATAGTTACACAATATTTATCATTTTCACACTAAAAATTGTTAACTTTAATTTTTTCTTCATTACTATAGGTTTTAACTAAATTCTCTTACTCATTTCAATATTCAAAATTTTTCTTCCCTAACATAACTCTAAATATCATAATCATTTTTTTTCAAATCAAAATCAAATTTATTTGTAGTACATTTGAGAACAAATAAACTTTAAGTTTTTAGAAAATTTTTCATCCCCCCAAACTTAAATTTTTAATAATATAAAATATTTTAGCATCATATATATAAGAAGGAATGAAAACTAAAAATAACTTGCTTGAAGGAGTTTTCATATCCTAAATATACAAGTACAAAAATTAAAAATAGGAGTAAAAATTAATTGATCAAATTTTACTTAATATATAGAGATTCATTCGACTTCTATGCAGTTGAGGATAACATAAAAACAAACAAACACACTAACATACATTCACAACTGCAACATAAATAAAATACTTGGTAGTAAATTGAAAATTTTAAACAATAATATTCTAAATGTTCCTAAGATTTTGGATTAAGTTCATCACAGACTAACAAAATACACCAAAAACACAGTTAACACAATTAATACCACAAAAATAAAATATTACTACTCAAAAGAACATAAATACATCACACAGTTTCTTACAAAACACAAACAAAACTAACACTCTCAACAAGTACAACTCAAAACAAAATAACAATACAATATAATTGTACTACATAAAGTTCTCAACAACACAATAAAACTAAACTATAGAACTCAGTCTAATCATCCTCCTCCTCATTAGCATCACCATCGTTACTATGCCAAAGTGTTGTAGGCTCAGATGATGGATATTTTGGATATGAAGGGAAAACTACACTCTGGTCACCTCTCATGAGGTTTTCTATAGATGAGTGGAATTTCTCCTCATAATCACTATGTCTCCTCATACATCCAACTATATGATCTGCAAAATATTCTAAATTCAATACCTTATCAGCGGTATAGTTGATGTTATCCAATATTATCTGCAATAATTATGACTGTGAATCACATCCAGAAGTTTAACCTTGCGATGTCGAAGCACGTGAGGTAGAAGCACGAGATATAGAGGCATTTGAACTGCTAGAGAATCCACCTCTCTAGCCAAATATCGAATGATGTGAATAAGATTTCATATTAAAACTTGTATTGGGCTTGAGTGGCTGCAGTTTCTCTTCCCAACTATCAAATTTAATGCCTGTTTGCTCGCATAATGAAAAGATCAAGGATGCGAATCCCAAACCTTCAGTAGTAGCAGCGACAACAAAACTGGTGATAATATCATAAATCAGAGCTCCAATATTAATGGGCTTGAACTACTGAATGCAATAGTTCAAGGCAGCTCTATCTCGGGTCACTTCACTTAGGTGGTTTGTTGGTAGCAGATGAGCAAAAATAAAGTAGTGTCACACTTTTGATGTGGCATCCAACTTTGATGTGGGGAAGTTGACACTTCTTTCATTAGTAATCTTCCACAATCCTCTTCCACCAGTTAACGAGGCTATAATCTCGTCTAACTCCTCCTCATTCTGACTGTAGTTTGAATAAAAACATAATGTATTAGGAGGAAACTGATAAAAAGGATTTATTATGTCCGAGGAGAAAGGTACTTGCCTTCATCGAACCATGACTTCATCATCTTTAGCTTCAAAGAGATTCACATAGAACTCCCGAACAACAAAAATAATAGCCACAATAGAAAAATAGCAAAAACGTTCCCACTGTCAGTGAACAATCAAGTCTTCTACTGCTCTATGTGGACTCTTAAAACATTGCTCAGGGATCACTTTCCTTGACTGCAGTGCATCGGTATGTCTATCATGAGCTCTCAAACTAACGAACTTGTTCGAATTGAAATGAGCTTATCCTTTGCTCCTGTTTATTCTTGGGGCAATTTCTAAAAATCATAAATAATTCATAATAAATCCCAAATTTAACCCTAAATTATTAAACTCAACCACTAAAAGCTTAAACTATCAATTATATGTATTTTCCATATTTTTCTCAAATTTTCACCATGAATAGTGATTTTCAGTCAAATCCATAATGTGCTCAAAATACATGGTGAAAATAAAAAAAAATTTACAAGTGAAGCTCTTACCTCAAGAAGATCAAATCTAACAAATTTTGCTTGAAACCACCAAAAAATCATCACTTAAAATGATGCCCTAGCTCACAAACTCACAAAAACTGAAGGTAGGAGATGAAGTTAGGGGAAAAAATGGAGTTTTTGGCCCAAAATTTCATTTTAAACTGTTTGCAAATCGATTTACGTGAACAAACACTTAAGCACGAATGTTTCAGCGCTTAGGCGCCAATCTCTCGAGTTAGCTTGCACTTAAGCATGGGGTCTTAGTGCTTAGGCGCCAATGCACGAATTTTGATATGTTTGGTTTTAAGTAAAATGCACTTTTAGCCTAAGTCAACCACTCCAAAATTTTCTTATGAATCTTTAATAAATATTTTCTTCCCTTTCAACTCTTCTCGCTCTTAAGATTCACCAATTTTAACTAATTCGATCAACACAAAATAACACAAAATTTTACACAAACAAACACTTATATTAATTCACAAACATTTACAAATATTTTCAATACATATATTCTCAATCTAAAGAGTCTTGGATGAGATAGCTCCTAAACACAAACACTAAACAATCATAACATTAAAGACACACAAAACAAACTTAACACTAACAAACAAACAATAAACAAAGAACTTAGTTCCACTCTCCTTCCGGCGGAACGAATCCTGGCCTATCATTTGTCTCTCCTTGAGCATTTGGAATATAAATTTGATAGAATGGATGATGGTGAAGAACTCTGGTTGAGTCTTCTTCAATCCATTTGTTTTTCAAATACATAGCATTGTTGGCTTCTTCAACATAACCGGTATGGCTAAATTGCATCTTAAGTTGTTGATCCCGACTTAATGCTTATGCATAGTATAACAATAGTTCTGAGGGTATTTTTCACTTATATTTCATTATTTTGCAACAAAACCAAAAACTTCATCCTGAAGAAAAATAAGAATTTAACTTTTTAATTTATATATATTTATATTGGGATACTACGCAAGTATACACATCATTATCAAGTAATATAGTACTTTTTGATTAAAACCTGAATATCGAACTCACAGGGAAGATTATGCAATATGCACTTTTTAGAAAGTTTTTATATTTTTAACAAGATAATTACTTAAACTAAAAATGATTTTTGCAGGAATTTAAAATTTAAATATTTTTTGTATGTTTGATATTTTAACGAAACAGTAACAACTTAAAAAGATAACTAAAATTTTTGTAGAAGAAAAGTACTTAATATAAAAATATCTTTCTTCTTATCATGAATCAGTAATAAGTATAGGAATTCAGTTAAGGAAGTATGCAAATTGTGATGTGCCAAATAGGAGCAATAATATTCTTTACCCTTACTAGAGATGCTATAAAGAACATTGGCTAATTGAAAGTTTGAATAGTTGTGAAGACCGGCTAGGCATGGAAGATAATAGCNAAGAAGTAAATGAAGTGCATGGATTTAAATAATCACAGCTTCTTCCAACATTAAAGATCAATACTCTCCACAAATTTCATCCAAAACTTAATTACTTATCATTTTAAGAAGAAATATAAGGAAAACTACTCTGAATCCATGGAGAAAACAAAACCACACTTTAGTTTAAAAGAAGAAATCATTGTCAAACCAACAACAAGTCTCGATTAAAACCAAAAGTAGTCTAAAACAAAAAGATAAAAACTTATCTCAAGTCCTCCACCAAACTCTTGAAGTTCATTTGAATCTCTTCACTTTTACAATCACTCAAACAAAATAATAAAAAGGATAAAGTAAATAAAAAGTGGTTCCTGAAAATCTCTCCGAACAAACTCCCCAGAGAAAAACTTTCAAAACTTGCCAATATTTTCAGGACTCTTTTCTAAGTCCTCTATTCTTTCTTTCATAGTTTTCCAAGAGGTGCCTTGGGATCTTTTCAAAATGTCTCTTGATTTGATGTATTTGCCCAAGAGACGCATCCTTTCATGATAATTTTCGTCCATTGTGGTTACAACCACCTATTAAGCCAATGGGTGCCTCAAAAACCTCTTCGAAATTTGTGAAAACTGATTTTACTCGTCTAGTAACTGCCGCTGGTGCTTAAGCGTGGGGTCTCAGTGCTTAGGCACAACCTTCTCTGTTTAACTGGCGCGTAAGCACCGGATCTGGCGCTTAGGCGCCAAAACTCGTTTGCACAATTTTTCACCTTTTTGCTCCAAATTTAATCTTTTTTCACTCTTTTAAGCATTTTTTCTATTATTATTTGTATCTGCAAGAAAAACACAAAAATACCTTCCATTAAAGTGCAATATCTAAAAAATATCGTGTCTAAAAATACTATATATTTTAGGTGTATCAAAATCCCCCAAACTTAAAATATTACTTGTCTTCAAGTGACACTTCAATCTTTAAAAATCTTTAGGTGTATCAAAATCTCCCAAACTTAAAATGTTACTTGTCCTCAAGTGACACTTCAATCATTAAAAACCAAATATCTATGATATGTATATGAGTTTCTTTAGGAGTTACTAAAATTTAGATTTAGAAATATAGTCGTCCAATTTAGAAAAAATAATTAATAAATGAGACTAACTTAAAGTTTGAAAATTTTTTGATGTTACGAACTATGAAAATATGAGTTCCTATCTAATTCAGAAAATTGTAAGGTTCTCCTAAATTTAGATTTTAGTTCTTTTATTTTCTCTACTTAAAAATTTTATTAAAAATAATTTTACTTACTATATTATATTTATAAGCTTAAGATTTTATGATGTCTTATACTTTAAAAAGATCAAATGTAGAACCAATTTTTGATTAGACACTAATCCTCAAGATTCTCATCCCTTACATTTCTTTTCTTTTTTCTTTTCTTTTTCTTTACTTTTCTTTTTCTTTTTCTTCTTCTTTTTCTTTTTTTTTCAGGCAAGAATTACTATATCTGGATAGGCCTTTAATGATTTTGAATTCCACTTTTTCTTTCTTAAAGTAAAGTCTTGATATAAAATTTTTACTTATAAATATAATAATAGTTTTGAAAATTATTTTAATAAAATAAATTTAAGTATTAAAAATAAAAGTTTAAATTATCTAAATTTTCAAAAATAGAATTTTTCTTACTAAAGATAGTCACTTATATTAATTATTTTTTATACTAAAAATTTTTAACTTAAAGTTTTTCTTCATTACTTAAAATTTTAACTAAAATTTCTTACTCGTTTCAAAAATCAAATTTTACTTCCATAATATAACTTCATACACATAATTAATTTTTCTCTTAAAATTTAAATTCATTTGTAGTTCATTTGAGAACACATAAAATTCAAATTTTGAAAATATCTTTCATCCCTCCCCGAAACTTAATTTTTTTAATAGATTAAACAGTTTAGCATCAGATAATTATATAAGCAGGAATGAAAATTGAAGTAACATGCTAACAGGAAATTTTACATACTAATTATACAAGTATAAAACTAAAGATAAGAGTAAAATTAATTTGATCAAATTTGCTAACATTTTATTTTTGTTTAACATGTAGAGATTCAATAGACTTTTAAACAGTGGGCATAAAAGCAACAACACACTAACATGATAAAAGAGAAAATACAGGGTAACAGTTTCTGAATTCTAAAATTAAGATCTAAGCTAGCAAGGTTTTTAACTTTTAAAAAAAAGACATGGAATTAAGTTAAGTTCTAAACTAACCAATCCACAGTACTAAAAACAAAAAATAGTTACTACCCTAAAATTTAAAAAATAAAATATTATCTAACACAACAATCACTACAACAATAGAACATAAAAATTCAAAACACAACATAAAACATAGTCCATAACATCACATAACTACATCTGTAGCAGTACTACATCGCAGAGTCCATAACAAAACACAAACATAATAATACATCAAACCAAATCAAGTCTAACACATCATCTCTCATCTCTTCTCCTCTTCACTCTCAGAATCGCCACTATACCATTTTTCTTTAGGCTCATTTTCAGGATAATGAGGTTATTGAGAAAATACTACTCCTGGGTCACCTCTAATCAGGCCCCCCAGGGCTGGGTAAAATTTCTCCTCAAAGTCACTCTTTCTCCTATTATACTTATTTGCATGCTCAGCAAAAATGTTCTAGATTTTGAACTTTATCAGCAGCAAAGTGGATATGAGTCATCATCTTCTATAATAACTGCTCTTAGGTCTCAGTTGACTCACCTCGAGATGGAGAAGCACGTAAAGCAGATGGTCTTGATGAAGATGCAACAGAGGTAGATGCAGCAGACGTCTTTAATCCATAGCTCCTGGAAAATCCTCCTCTCTCGTCAAAAAATTGAATGCTCTGAATAAGTCTTCAAATTCACTTTTGTAATGGGATTCAGAGGAAACAAAACTTCCTCCCAACTATCATACTTTACTCTAGCCTGCTCGCATAAGGAAAATATCAAGGAAGCAAATCCCATACCTGTAGTAGTAGCAGCAGCAGCTGAAATGATGATAGTGTGATAGATTAAAGCCCCTATGTTGATGAAATTTCCCTCCTGAATACAATAATTCAGCGTCGCTCTCTCTCTGGCCACTTCACTGAGATGATTTGTAGGAAGCAGATGAGTAGATATAAAATAGTGCCAAGCCTTTGACAGTGCACATAACTTTTACGTTAGATAATTTACTCTCCTCTCATTTGTAACCTTACAAAGTCCTTTTCCAACAGTCAAATAAGATATGATCTCGTCCAATTCCGCTTTTGTAGGACTATAATTTGTATAAAAACACAAAGTCTTCGCTGGTAAATGGTAAAACAAGTTGATTACCTTTGGAGTAAAAGGTGCCAACTTTCCTTGAACCATAACTTGATCGTCCTCAGCCTTTGGGAGATTTGCATAAAACACCCTTACAAAAGAAATTATAGTGACAACAGAGAAACAACAGATCTGTTCCCACTATCGGTAGACTATCAGGTCTTCCACTTCTCCACCTGGAATCTTTAAACATCGCTCTTGATAAATTTTCGTGATTGTAGAGCGTCACTATATCAATCTTGAGCTTTTGAACTGAAAAATTTGCTCGAATCAAATGTGTTTTTTCCTTTGCTTATTTTCATTCTTGGTGCCATTCTACAAATTTGATAAATTCCAAAAATAACTTTAAAAATCAAGTTTAAATCACTAAACTAAACTTCCAAAAGCACTAACAAAACTTCCCAAGCAATTTCCATAGATTTTTCTTCACTTTTCACTATGAATAGTAATTTTTTGAAATCTTCCCAATGTGCTTAAAATATATGGTGAAAATCCAAAATTTTTGCATAGATGTAAGGCTTTTACCTCATAGAAGTAAAGCTTTTACCTCAAGGAACTTAGATTTAGCAAATCTCACTTGATTCCACCAAGAAATCTCCAAATTTCACTTGCCCTAGCCCTCAAAATTGCGAACTCGAGTTGGGGAAGATGATAGGAGGCATTAAAAATGGCATTTTCGAACCAAAAAATCACTTTTAATTGTTCGCGAACCGGCGCTTAAGCGCAGGTAAGTGGCACTTAGATGTCTGCCTCTCGGGTTGGCTCGCACTTAAGCGCGAGATGTGGCGCTTAGACGCCAGTGCACAATTTTTGAAATTTTTAATTTTTAAGTAAAATTCACTAATCCTAAGTAAACCACCCCTAAATGATCTCATAGCACTTAAATGACTATTTTTACTTCCTATAAGTACCTTCTCTCTCAAAATTCTCTATAATAATTAATTCAATTTGAGGTTAAAAATAACACAAATTTTCACAAAAACAAACTTATAT